>CAEFZX010026384.1:0-30632 GCA_903066825.1 Alfaro cultratus | reverse complement strand
TCAGTCAGGACTGACACTAGCCACATGCATTGCAGGTAGATTGTAGTAAAGCATTGATTAATGCCTGGTTTTAAAATTAGTTTACTGGACTTGTAGCCATTATTTTGTGCCCATTGTTGGACACCAGACGGCACGATTGAGCCGACAATTGGCCGACAGCTCTAAGATCGTGTCGTGTGCGCTGGGCATTACACTAAGGAAATGAGGAAGGGAGGGTCAGTGGAGAGCACCGGAGTTGAGCCTTTTTTCATTTAGTGTCATCAACTGAAAGAGAAAAAGGCCGAAAGAGACGATAATGCCGATAATTAAAATGACGTCGATAGTTTTTATTTATCGTACGATTAATTGATTTATCGTTTATCACGACAGGCCTATGTGTGTGTGTGTGTGTGTGTATATATATATATATAAAACGTATATATATATATATATAAATTATTTAATTAATAAAAAAATGTTCCATTTGACTAATAATGTCCATTTAAACTGATCTTTCAGTGTTGTAGTGTAGCCGCCATCCAGAAGAGGGCACCACTGGTCATCCTTAAGTAGAGCCAACTGATAGATTTACAACAAATAATCATGGCAGAGGCATCCAAGAACGGGAAAGTGAAATGTGCAAACAGTCCATGACAAAATGCAAAATGCTGTCGGAAGTTAACATTCCTTCGAGAAAAACCTCAATCACCTCTTAGAGGCGCTACAAGAAGAAGATAGCTAAATTGAATGCACAACTAACAGTACAAAGTGTCACTCTCACTACTAATTGTTAAACTGTCTTGACACCAGAGCTTAATTTTTAACTTAAATGTTCATGGGGAATTAAGTGTTTCGCATATTTTATTCTTTTTACTTTTTTCGCTATTATGCAACCTCAGAAGTCTCTATTTTGTTATATTTTATAAATATGTCTAGGTTCAATAATGTGTGGGAAAACAAATTTATTTTGTATTTTCAGTGTTTAATACAGCTGCAACAAAAAGCCTTAAGATATAATGAGGTGATTCTTTTTTTTTTTTTAAAATGTAGCATTTTACAAAAACATGTGTCCTTCATGTTCTTGTATGAAGGCCCTCTTTACAAGAGACGGCCATCATTTATATTAATTACATGTTCCCAAGGATTATATTTATTATTATCAATGGTAATCAAGTGTTTGCTCTCATTCAGTTGTGCTATTTCTGTGGTGTGTTTCTGTGGTGTATTGGAAGGGCAGGAGACGGAGCCATCATGAGTCTGATTAGAAAATATTCAAACATATACACCAATGTTGCCCTATTCAGCCAATTAGAAACATCTGAATTTACTATTTATTCTATAGTTATTATAGATGAAATTCCATCTCATGTATGGAGCTGCAGTCACAAGTTTACGATTTAAAGTTATAGTTTTTTCTATTTTAAATTAATTTATTGTAATTAAAGATTGTTAAACATGTATAAAAACAACATATCTTTTCAGCTGAACACAGTTATTACGATACTTTCATTTTTACAGTTCTGTGACGCTGCTCATGGAGGAAGATAGGTTGTGTTATAAGATGCTGACAGAGAAGTTAAAGTGGGTGAAAGGTCAGAATATGCCAGACCTGTTCTTTCACTTACTAATCTAGAGTCAGACATGGCAATAATACTGTTTTAGATTATTTAAAGGCAAAATAATATCTCTAAAATGAAATATTGAACAACATATTAAGCTCTTATTGTCCTTTTTAAATATCTCTGACAGAATTGAAAGCAAAAAATAGATAAATGTCTGAATATAACAAATAAAATATAAAATAATTAGAAAAATGACTGAAGTTATTTATACGTTTGTATTGATTGATCTTCTAACATTCTCAACTCTACCGTTGATGCATTATATTTCGTTTTCATGAAGCCTACAGTATGTCTCAATGCTGAACATTCACAATGTTATTTCTTTTTTTCAAACATATGCATGTAAATTAGGTATGAATATGATTATGCAGATTGGGAAAGGGAGAAAGGAGCCATGGGTGCCAAATGTCAGATGTCAGGTATGCATTTTCAGGCCCTTGTGGGATAGAGATGATTATCATGGTAATTATTCAGCATTTGAACAATCCGTTTTCTGTGCAGAACACTGGGAAGCACATCTGCCCAGGGACCTGATGTTGGTGTTTGTCTGCCTGTCTGCCACCACAAACATTAAGTGTGTTAGTCGGGGAAATAGTGGGTAACAAGAAGAGGGTGAGGAAGAGAGTGTGAAGTCTGCAACTCAACTGAGACAAACTTTAGGAAGGGAAGAAGTAGTTTCTGTTTCCTTCCTCTGCCTTTTCTTAGCTCCTATCTTTGGCTCATTTTAGCATAAAGAGATTGGATTGGAAGAGGAGCAGATATCAGTCATCTTTATATCCCAGCTGGGGGAGAGCTGGCTCAGGCCCCAGCTCTTCTCTCTTTATGGTTTCCTTCCCCTTCTTTTGTTTTCATGCCACGTTCTGTTCATCCTTTTATACAATATACTCTAAGGGCAGTCTTATGATTTAATATGCATGATAAATCTTTATCCTGTGTTCATACCCATTATTTGTGGCACTGAACACCCCCATCTCAGACACAGCTGTGCTGACAGGGAAATGCCGTGCTGCGAATGGCCAACAGGAGAATTAGATGGCCTCCCCCATACTGCTAGTCATTAACCCTGTAACTGGAGGCTGACCCCAACACCTACACAGAAGCACGCTTCGTGCTCGTCATAAGGCTTTGTCGCCACTCCTTGATGTCACTGTCGGTCCTGATATACTCTGCTGAGCACATGGCCATGGCTCAGTTCCCTGATGACTGCCTACTCACACACAACTCACTCCACACAATGCTCCTGTACTCCACACAGACACCCATTAACTTCTAAACGCAGTGCTTAATGTAATAGATGATAGATTCTAACACTTTCTGCATGGCATTTTATCAACATGCAAGTAATGTTTAAGCACATAAAGTTTTCAGCTTTAAAGTGTTGTAAAGTAATGAGCTGAGTAGAAGTGTTAACATTTTCCTCTGCTGCTTCCAAACAAATGATTTAGATTGCATATATTTTTATTACTTTGTTCTATCAGGGGAAAGTTTGCCTGAAATTTTGTGACACTTTGACCTTGAGCCTCGGTTTTCCCCTGGAAAAAACTGACATAGAGATGATGAGAATAGCGTGAACAGACAGCTTGAAAGGCTGGCTGAGTTTGTGCTCCGAGACAGTCTGAGAAACGTATTTGCTCTAGAGGGATTTTACTTCCAGTTATGACTGAAAGATAGAAAAACTTCCCCCATAAATTTTAACTAGGGTCAACCCAGGACAAGTTATGCATGTAAACAAGTTTCTAATAGTAAACTGGCCTTATAAGAAGCTTGACTCTTAATTTAAATTCTCCCCAGTTTCCGCAGGCTCTCTTGCATGTGGAAAAAACTCAAAAATGCATAAATGTATAAAGGTAAAGCTTAAAGATTAGGCACAAACAGATTATTTTTGCATGTTATCTTTACAGATTCTTGGATTTCATTATGTATGGACACGAGATTGGTTACTGGTGTTTATCAAGGTTTTGTCAAGATTTTAAGCTGCCACAGTTTCTAAAGTGCAAACTTTTTAGTTCATACCATTCCTTAGACCTGAAGAAAATCCCATAAAAAGTGCCACAGTGACTGAGTTTTTTTTTTTTTATTCAGCTGTAAGGAACATAGAGTAGCAGTCACCTCCATCATTGTGTGGAAGCTAAACAAGAATCTCCCATCACTCTTAAAAAACATTTAACTTCCAAGCTAAATGTCAATTAAATGTCCGACTTCAGGCTGGCTTCCTGAGCAGATAGCCTGACTAAATAACCAGCTACTATTACTTTATTATACTCGTGTCACTACAGACCATAATGATCAAAATAGATAATGGAAGCACTTGAAAACAAATAATAAATTTAGCTGGGTTTTATTCTATATTTTTGCATAAGTCCACATATCAAATTATTAATAATCTCTGTAATATTTTTGCAGCAGAAGAAATAATTGTTGCTTTTAGATACAGATACAGATTTATGTTGTCCTTGTTTGTGAAATACCATAATTATATGAATTTGTGGTACTTCTCAAGGTGAACTACTGTGAGAATGTTATGCCTAATTGTGCTAATTGCATGTTGGAACTCCTTTTTTAATTTTACTCATGGCATTCAATAGTGTTTTAGAGTTAAGATTATATTTCATAATTTTCCTAATGCTTCCTTCAAAAGCACATCTGTGGGATATATTTTTTCACAATGAGAAATCAGCCATCTAACAAGTAAGTGTGTGGCTTCATTGTATTTACAAATTAGTGTTGGAGAATAGTTTTTATTCTAATTCTTAAGCACTGAAGTGTCAAAATGGATGGAATTTCTCTAAATATTATAAAATCCCTACATTAAAACAAAGTTCCGTGTTTAACATTAACATGTTTACCTTTGTAATTTCAAAGCCAAATGCACAAATACTTTTCATGTTTTGCTTAGCTGAGAACATGATTCTGAGGGTTGAAGTCTTCCATGTTTCATTTCCACTCTTTCGCTCTTTTTTCCCACAGGCCAAAAAACCCTCCAATATTCATGAACATCTGGCTTTTGTTTTCAGTGGAAAGCATACAGTTGGCAAATGTCTCTGCAGTAGTTGTGGGTATTTGTCTACTCCTGCTCCCATAGGCAGTGATGCAAATTTAAGAGACAATTCTGTGGCTGTGTTCACTCTTGCATCCAGAAAATATTGTAAACTTGAAAAAGAAACATTGGGACTACAAAGCTGACAGGAACACTAGTCAATTAATACTAGATAGTCTTCACAGTGGTCAGTACTCATAAGTTCACTCTCCACCCTGCTTGTTCAGGCTGGATTCCAATATTGCAGTTAATATCAGATATATTACTCATAAAGCTTAGATAAGTGGAATCTGTCTCATGAAGCTCTATCAGAGTTTCTTTCAGGATTTGACTTGGCTTAAATAGTTGGTAACAGATTAGAAACAAATACATGTGAGACTGGCCAACAGCAAAATAATAATAATAACAATAATAATAACAATAATAATAATAATAACAATAACAATAATAATAATAATAATGTTTTACGAACAATTGGAGGTACATGACTTAAAACAATGAGGCTGGCATCAGATTTATTTCCTTTTGAATCTACAGGGCTATTTCATACAAATACTTGACTAATCAATCCTGAATAACAACAAAGATTCTGTAAAAGCTGTTGGAAATGCATATAAAAAAAGAATAAGAAAGAAAAGCATTTTAGTACTATTTTTTAACAATACGATCACTGTTCCCTTTATGAGCGCATCTATCCCAAACTGTGGTACTCTAGTTTACTGTGATTACATATTCTTTAAAATAGTTTGATTTTTTTTTTTTTATTTCTAAAAATGAAATAGGGATTGCTACATTTTTCTAATCTTAATTCAAGATCCAATATTGTTGATCTTCTGTCTACAGTTAAGTGTATCATTACCCTAGAAGTTAGACGATTTTATATTTTCTAAGTCAAGGTCAACATGAAAAAAGTCAAGTCAACTTTGACTAGTTGTTGAAACGTCACAGAAACGTATTTTTCCCAAACACCAGCTGGTACTAGTAATTTGGTATATGTATATCTTAGACATCTGTACACATTGGAACATTATATATTAAACTCATCATAAGCTATTACATTTGATTTAGGGCACAGATAAACTCAATGCACCTACCTGCTGCTCTAGGCGGCTCTCCCTCGATGCGCAGCAGGCTGCTCCAGAGACTCCAGGCAGCAGCTCTCTGACTTTGCGAAATGAACCGACCTGCCAACAACAACAGGGATAGAGATTTTTCTGCTGTCATACAGAGTTTTTACAAACACTAATGCTACCATGATAGGACCTTCAACACGACTCTGATCATGTTGAAAATCAGTTAAACGGATGAGAAAGAGCCAAACATGTAACAAGTTGCATGATATTCCGGTAGTCTTTGCCAGAGCTTCTAGTACCCCTTTGATAATTTACTTACACATTGTTTATACAGTTCAAACTATCTGACATTTCCCACCCAGTTCCTGTCATGTGATTGCGACTAATAGATGTGAAACAAAAAGTCATCGGCTCGTCTAAAAGTCGACCAGTTGGTACAACTCCTCCATTACACACTTAAGTAATGTGAGGTCTGTGTTGGATGAAATCTTTGGGGGATTTAAAATTAAATTGCACAAAATAGTGCAATGTTACTCATTAACTTTACACCAGAATTAAATATTGAAAATCTTTCTTTTAAGTAATTTCCATGTTGCTAACAGAGCATTCAAAATGTGAAAATGTATTTAAACTGTCTCTATTTGAAGTTATTCTTTTCACATATTTTCTTATTTCAGCTTCTTTTCTCTGTTTTATCTAAATCCCTTTGGTTTGGCACAAACAAAGACTTTTTGTGAAAATTAACTTACTTTCATCACTATAAACACGGATGTCTTGAGCATGGTCTTTTCTATGCACCTCCCCCTGACTGTACCGTGGGCTCTTTAGTCTACTCAAACAAAACATTATAGCCTTTGTTAATCACACAGATAGGGCTAAAAGGATCTGAGCAGACCAGACTGGCACAGTCTAAAATATGCAGATCTTATTTACCCTGATTTGTTGTTGTTGTTGTTTTCTTTGCATTTCAGAGTTGTGTAATGTATCCAAATTAGGGTTCAACAAGCCAAAGTCACAGTAAGTTGCTGAGGGAATGAGTCAAGCATTGTAGCAGTGTTTTTATTCCTGTCTCCTTGCCTCTTCGCTGCTCACTCTGCCATCAATAGGTCTCATTCAGCTGAGACTTTTCTTTCAGACTGTGTTGGATTGTGGCAACAATTGCCTCTTGATGGAGCAGAGAGGATGGCTTGTCAAGGTCAGAACTGTGTGCTAATTAGCGTTCACCACCGAACTGCCGGGTTGACTCCTGTGCCCTTCACCCCCGAGGCCTCCTGGCATTACGTGTGGGTGTGTGTTGTGTTCTCTATCAAGTTTTTCCCTGCCCTTTCTCTTTCACTGCAAAGGCCAGACATCTGAGACTGTCTGTACAATAACGTGCAAACTCTGTCACGCATCTCTCTGCCTCATATGGGACGGTCATTCACTTTCTGGCAAGGAGACAGAAAGAGGAAGAGGGAAATCAGGAGTTTGGAGAGGAAGTCGGTACCTAACATGAGTATCCCATTAGGGCTTATGTGTTTGCTATAGCATGTGATCAGAGTGACAGGAAAGGGCTTAAGGGAGAATGCAAAAGAGAAAACAATTCCACAATGACTATGGCAACCAAGGTACATCCAGCTGATGCCCATGCAGAGAAAAATAAGTAAATAACAACCAAAAAAGTTTACAGAATAATGACGACAACCACAAATACAATGGCAAAAGTTCAGCCATATCTTCAGGGGTAATTTTAAGCCCTTCACATGGGAACAGCAATTTCCTGCAGCTCCGTGTCCAAGCAATATTACTGTGAAATCATTAGACTAATTCATCATCCTTGACTTCCCTGTGTTTTCTGCTGGACTATTGGGGGAAAATGGCGGTTTAATTGCATGCCATAGAATTCAGATGTAAGCTCAGAGTCATTCTCTTTGCTTCTCCAGCACTCCAGCCACTTACAGAATTAGCTTTACGCTGCTGTTACTGAACAATACACGTGTCTTTGCAGATACTGGATTGTCAAACGATTGGAATGCCTCTGCTGCATTTCCTTCTTCATCACTGTTCTAATGTGAGACACTGTATTCTGTATCTAGCCTGTAGCCTGTACATTACAGTAATTGCTTTGCACTACATAGTAACAGTGGTTCAGAGATATTGATCCAATTTGGCTTAAACATCATGTCTGGCAGAAACATTTTTTCTTGTATCATTTCTTGTTATTTATTAATTCCTCCTACATAGACTTGAATTTATTTATTTACTTTTTATTAAATGTGGGCGAAATGTATTCCGCCCGTGTACGTCTTTGCGAGGCAGAGATATGTTAACAAGTCTGTACATCCACATGGATGCTTCTGCTCCAGTCACTGTTGTGGCAACTTACAGGCTGATGAAACACATGCATGGAGCTTGCCTCTATTAATTTTTGTTTATTATGTATTTATGCTCTGAGCCTGAGATTTGCTGTGATCAAATGCATCTGTTTCGGCATGGATCAGCGCTTAACTTTGGCACAACACTGTCTCCATCACTTCCTGCTTTTCATCTACACCTCTCTGTTGTTTCCCTGCAAGCTACGTCTTTTTCTCTCTTCAGCCTTTTATACATGTAAGCCTACAATCTCTTTGAGCCTCCAGTCTTAAAAAAAAAGATTAGTTCATTTAATGGTCAGACAGCATTCTACAGACTTATCAAAAGAGATTTAAATAATCAGGTCAACTTAAGGACAGGATATGCTATTCTTTGACTATTTCAATCTTGAATTATAAATTCTTTAATGTCTTCTATTTCTGTTTTGAAAAATTGGAACTCATATCTGATAATTAAGCAAACACAATAAAGTGATTGTAATCATACATTAACAAAAAAACAACAAAATATTCTGAACTTTAGCAAACTCCTCTTGACTTGAAAGCAAATTAGATTCAGAAAAGAAACTGAGTGGACACTCACGCACTGTGCTTTCTGTAATTTGTTTATCATTCTTTAAACAAATACTTGAATATGTTTTTCCCCCCTCAAGATAATGTATCCTGCTAGAAAAAAAAAAGAATCTTGTCAAAATTCATTACATTTTCTCTATTTTAAAGCACGGTAGCATCTATTAGCTATCCGCTACATTAGTAACAAACAAATATGTTCTGAGCAGTTGCTGCTTGCAGAATGCATCAGAGATTCAGTCTAGCATAAAAATCCCATCAGCTCCTTGGGCCAATATAAGAGAGACATTTTTTTTATTCATCATGTCCTAATGCCATCTCTTTAATACTCTCAGTGCTTTCTAGTAAAAGAAAGGTTTGCTCTCTCAGCATTTCCTCTGTGACATACCAGCCCAGTGTGGAAAATTGCAGGTGCTTTTAGTGAGACTCAGTAATGAGTAAGCTGTAGACATGGAATCCAAGCTGAATAGCCAATGAGTACTAAAAAGATATGTAGTGTCATAGCAGTGGAGACATGTGGAAACAGTATTTCTAAGAGCAGAGACTTTACAAGAGCGAGGACTTACTACTGTCAAGAACTAGGCCAAAGAGTAGGTTGGGTCCATATGCTTACTTTAGTGGGTCAGTAATGCATGCAGTATTCAAAAACTAAAATAATAAAATAATGATCTTGCATAAGTTTTTCAACTGTGAGAAAAGCTATTTTTGGTTTCAGATCTGTTTATTCATAATGTACTGATTTATTTCAAACACAGCCAGAAGACATTTTACTAGACAAATTTACTTTATATCAAGTCCATTTAAATCTAAAAGAAAGGCACATTTATTTATATGGCACTGATCGTACAAGGCAATCCTTTACAAGACATCTAAATATTAGCAATGAGATAAAAAGAGAGCTCGGTATGTTAAACACCCAAAAGCATTGTTTAAAAAGAAACACGTTAAAATAAACATTTTGGTATAAATCCAATTTTAATATTTATTTCCATGCTTCAGTGATCAAGCAAACAGTTCATTAGACTCTTTGACCAAAAGGTGCAACAAATTAAAATATTTTCAGTTCAGATTTAAAGGAGCCAACAGCCTTAACGTATCTCAGGTTTTCGGGTTGAGGAGGATAAAAGCTAAATGTTATCTCTCCTTGTTTATTTATAATCAGGAGATCACAGTAAGCAAGTCTCGAATTACGTACAAGTCTATTTGATTCATAGTTGACAAAAAACCTAGGACATATTTTGGCCTAAGAAGATTTAGTGTTGTTTAGATGAATAACAGAATATTTAAGAGTATTATTTAACAAACAGGAAGCCAGGGCGGTCATTTAAGAACTGGTGTGATATAATCCATTTTCCTGGTGTTGGTCAGGACTCTGGCAGCAGCTTTTTGAATGAGCTGCAGCTGCAATTAACAATGCAATGATCTAGCCAGGATGACAATTTGCTTGATTCTCATCTGACTTCAGTGCTCCGTTTGGACTTTCTCCAAAAACTAGCACCACACATATCACTACTATTTTTGTTACGTTATATGGGTAAAACATTTTTGAACAGTTTTCATTTTCTGAATGAGCCTAGCTGAAGAACATGCGTGTTGGTCGAGAGGACAGTTCATGAAAGAACCCCCACTAGGTACAGTCAAAGTCAGCTGTAGAAGATTTACACCAAATGCCAAGTGCATTGAGTTGACTTTCCAGCACTCCTTCCTTTTGAGGAAGCATGTGGTGTTGGTGAAAGGAAATATGCAAAAATAACCTTTCCCATTGTTGCTGTATTACTTTGAATTTGATCTTAATTGTGGCGTATGATACATGCAAAATGAACCTTTTCTTCTATTGTTTCTTGAGGAGAAGAATGACAGGTTCAGGGTGCCAGTCAGAAAAATACAGGCCATAAAAGCGCTTACAGTTTCAGATTAATCTGACACATCAATAAGCACATGCCAGTTAACAGGTACTGTGGAAATCTTGGTTTAGAAGGTGAAGCTTCAGATAAAACATTATTCTGCTGTGTTGCTTCTACACAAAGGCTCCACATGGGAGAATCAACACCTCATCACAAATGTGTCAAGTATGCAAAGCAACATCTGGATAAGCCAGAGTCATTTTGGAAACAACTGCTGCGGTTACATAAAGTCACTGCCAACTGAGCTCTTGGCTCATAAAAAACACAGAGAATCAACCTCAGGCCAGGAGTTATGGGAGTTACTACACTCGGAGTGCAATCATTCAGCTTCTTTACTTGTGGAAAAAAATTACAAATCTTACATGTGCAGCAAAATGACTATTTTACAGTTTAATAGTGTGGAATTGGACCTCAAGAAGTTGGACAAAGCTGTTGTGATTTATGTTGAAGGTGTGCAAAAATTAGAAGAAAGAAGAGACAATTTTCCATACAAGCTTGCCGACACTAACAAGCTTTTGCACCAACCTGATTGACAAAAACAAGCGTCAACAAGAAAGCTGTCAGTTAAAACACTGGAAAGGATTATTAGATTCCTTGGAGAACTTACTTAACAAGAAGTGTGGCGGTTCCCAGTCAGCTGAGTATTAAATTTAGAGAGAGTACAAACAAAATGGGAACTTGTTAAAGAAAACATACAGGTAGACCAAGGAAGATGTCAAATTGACAGGACAGAAAACTAAAAGCGGTATGCCTAGAAAGGAAACACACAACAAAGGAAATATACAACAAAAGGGCAGAAAGAGGAGCCAATGTTTGTGTAAGAAATATTAGAAATCTGTCAAAGGAAATGTGCTTTGAACCTAAAACAGCCAAACATAAGCCATATTTCCAACTCAACAGAAGAAAACAAGCTTACAATGGAGCGAAGAAGAGCAGCCATGGACTGTGGATAATTGGATGAGGCTGATATTCAATCATAAATACCAAATCTACATTTGAAAAGGAAAGGATCCATTACTTTTTTTTGTACAGGTCGAGTACAAGAGAGAAATGAATGGCTCCGAAAACAAGCTTATTATATGACAGTAAATGTCTGGTAAAGTGCAAAGTTAATGGCCATGATTGCATCTACAGCAAATGTAAAGATGGAAATTTAACTTTTCTTATTCAAGTATTTTAAAACTAGTTATGTGTCAGATATATTATGTTGTTTTGTTTTTTCTTTAAAGTTAAAACAATCTAGCAATTAGTGAGGTAATTCTATTTTTGGCTGCTTTTATGTGGGAAAGAAATAATGCAACAGATTTGGTTGCAACTTATCTGTGAAAACTTTATTTTTGAGTATGAAAAGGTTACATAAAACAGTTTAGTCTTTCAAGAAACCTAAAGTTTAAATAGTGACTAAATATTTCATTTATCTCCTTATTGCCACTAAGTTCATTGTCACAACATGAGCTACTAGTTAACATTCATTCATTATATTTTATAGAGATAACTTGTTTTTAAATAACGATGAAATAACTTGTTTTCAAATATACACATGTACATGTACTGTATGTGGACCTCTGGACCTGAACATGTTTAGTTCTCCCCTGTTGTATTTTAAAATGGCTCAATTTTCAATATAACTGCTCTCATTAACATAATTTCCAATTTTACGTGACCGGTTTGTCATGTAAAAACAGGTTCAAGTGTTATTTCTCCAGAAAATGAATGCCTGTCATGGATCTATTTGAATGTGTTCTGAACAACTTTGCATTCGATGCAATTTGAAAGCTTTAAAATGGAAACATTGATTAATATATCTTATGATTGCACTGTCCTGTGTTTGTGTTAACTAGAATAAATCTGTGGCATTCCCTCAGATCCATAAAGCGTCTTAGTGGATTTGGTTTAGGAGGAATACACAAACTTTGTCACTGCTTATGGAAGCAACAACTTAAATAAACTCTGGCTGCACAGTCAGCAAATGCTGGGCACTTGAGCTCCACATTTCTTTCTAATCTCTTTGTTAGGTGAGGATGAAGCTCAGATTACTTTAGGCCTGCTCATTATTTTAAACAGCTGCTTTGTGGTCTTTTTAGGTTCAGATCTGTTTCTGTAAAGCATACTGTGCTCTAAAGTAATCTCATCTCATTGTTAGCAAGGATTTAATTTGTCACAACGAGCTATAACAGTCAAACTTCTTAGGAAACAGTGCGGCAATTTTTGCCAAAACTTTTAAAAGGAAATTTGTGTAAGTGGAATTTTTTTTGTTTTAATCTGAAAGACTTCCAACTGTACATCAATTTTCCTAAGCTCTTCTGCTTTCCATAATTATCTGTCTCTCAAGGCTCCAGTGGATGGCATGCATTTGTTTTATACCGCTAGCATATGACATCATTAATTGACTGTGGCTAGTGAAAAGAATAGCTAAAAAATTGAACTCCGGGAGAAGACATTTGCTTAAAATGGATGATGACTGCCTGGCCGGCTGTTTAAACAGCCTTGCAGGCTTTGAGCAGGTGGAGGAAGAAAGCTCTTATCAGTCTTCATCGTAATATCAAGGTCATGGATGGGTAGCTGAGCTAATCTCCTTCTTCTCATATCTCTTACAGAGCGATAGAGCTGGCAGGCCTGCGATGTATTAAGCCTTCTCCAGCCAAAGACAGAATACAATGTCTGTTCCACACAAGGAAATATGGAAAACTACACTGAAACAAAATTCTTGAAGCATAGATCCTGGTCTACGTCAGGGATGTGCTGCACAGCTTCATACTGAGACAACAGCTGCTTAATCAAATAGGAGTTAATCTATGCATGTGCAGCTACTGTGCCAAACTATAAAATGTTCTGCATCTGCTTTATTTTGCATAAAAAACACAATTATGAACACAGATCGAAAAGAAAAAAAGAACACCCTGTTTTAGATTTTCACTATTCATGACAAAAAAATGTAACAAAATGAAATGGGATGTAATGTATATCTGCACAAACACAAATAGATTGCCCACTCTAATATTTAACAAACAACACGAATCAAATGTCAAACAGGTTTTTGTGAATTCTAAGCTTACAATTTCTGCTTCTAAAGGATTTAACAGGAAAAGTAGCCATCAAATACTACAGTATACCTCAAATTCACATGATTACTTCATCAGCAAGTGTTACCATCTTTGTAAAAGTAACTGTCTGATTGCTGCTCTGGTGAGTTCAGGGTTTCTCTTAACGCATTTCCAAGGTGGAACAATATCAAAGATTCCTTCAGAGAGGGAACTGCTGCTGCCTGTAATCCTGAAAAGGATTATAAGATGATTTCCAAAACAGTTGGAACAACAATTCAATGAAAAGGCGTATTCACCATTGGCAATTATTCAAGAGCAAAGGATAGACTGTTCAATGTTCAGAGAAGTTAGAAAAACCCAAGGACTCCATCTCAGAATCTACAGGCCTTATTTAGCATTGTTGAAGTCCATGTTGGTAAGATAAAAAAAGAAATACTGGATATATATGATTTGACTTAAAATGGATACATTCCCTTCTCAAAAAATAATACCCAATACTCTGTAGGTTTTATGAAGTTGCATTTGAACAAGGTGGCTCAGTCATATTCCTGATTTTAACACATTTGGAACCCTGTGGTAGGACCTCAAGATAACTGTGCAAAAATTAATAAATAGTCTTTAATAAATTACAAAATTCAAGAGTGAGAGAGACTAATGAAGTTACCTATCAACCACCTTCTTCAGGTTATTGCTGCTAAATGTGGTTCTACAAGCTACTCAATGACTAGATGTACGTAATTTCTCACACAGCTTCTTCGTTTTGCTTTGTCTTTATTTAGAGATGACAGTGTTGTATAAGTTTTCTTTCACCTTGGGTGAGATTTAAATATTTTTACAAACTGACAATGACCAGATTATTTTTATTATCTTCAAAAAGTTTAAAACCTCAGAGCTGAAGCAGGGGCTATTTTGTTTTTTAAATGGCTTGATCTTTATCTGAACTTCTTATCTGAGAGAGTGTCCAACTAATGATCAAACCTGTCAGCTATGTTTCAGAGATCAAAGCAGGGAGCCTGTATGTACACATTTAATAATGATACTGATGTTAACAGAAGTAAGGGGCTAAAATCTCTGACTGCATCAGAAATCAAGCAGGCTCCTCCTCTTACACAAATAGATTTGCCCCACACAAGGTTTTATCCCCATTGTTCATTAGACTTCTGAAAGAATAATTAACGAGGCTTTAAAACACAACTTTAATGGATCACCTGCTGTCCCCCCAATATTATTTTTGTGATTGCGCAGCAGAATACAGCAAGAAGCATTGATGCTAACGTCTGGCACCCAAATGCCTTATAGGATCAGTAACTCTCCAATTAAAGCAATATCTCTTAGTCTTTTGCCTGGCGCAAGAGCCCTGAGCTCTCCACAGGACTTGCCGATACGCTCAGACCCAACTTCTTCATTATAAGACTGCGGCCCCAAGATGAGAATAAACTGCCCAAATGCACTAGTGCAATGTGCACATGCATTGTGTTTTATGGAGCTGAACTGCACTGCATAGTGGTAAGCCATAATAGCAGACCAGCAACCTGCTCATTTAAAAGTGCGTAAAGAGAAACAAGAGCATTCTTTTATTATAAAGTTGCAGATTAGGCAAAGAACATTACCTTTTATCAAAGACCAGAGCTGCAGAGAGTCCTGCCTCCCTTCACCACCACCTCTGTTTTACCTGAGTCACATTGCCTCCTCAAAATGCACAAATATATTTGTCATGTCTGCAGCCGCCAAATCACGAGGTAAATATTATCATCAGACAAGCAAACAAACAGTCTTTTGTGTGGTAGATAAAGGTGAAGCGTGTGGTGAGGTTAATGGGACCTGGCTATTAGCATTGTCACTCAGTCTGCCAGGTCTGACAGTGCTGCTCAGTCTGAGGGCCTCCCCCCCTTCTTGTCCACCTGCTTATCACCCAGATAAATTAACTTCGGCAGACTGGAGAGGCAGGTGGAGCGAAGTGGTGGGGGTACAGATCCTTGCCCATCGCAAGACAGGAACACCAGCAACAGATCATTGCTCTGTTGACTCTTGTTAATAGCATGCGTTCCCACTGTGTCAGGTTGTTGGGGGTCTGTGCGATTGACGTGTGGGGCAGCAAAGTAAACACTTGATAATTAAACACAACTGCATGTTTGTCAGAGGTGATGACATTCCCCACACACCCCTCCCTCTGCTTCTCCTCACTAACTTCTCCTAAGTTTTTTTTATGCATCAAGTCACTTATCAAAAGTTCACCCAACCTTAATGAAAAGCAATGCATTAACATTAAGATTTTGCACAATTTATCAGTTTTAAGAAATCAAATGCATGATGTAACTAGAATTATGACACTTGATAAAATGACTTGAAGGGCATTAACCAGCCAATGAGACAAACTGATTAACACCAAAACCGATGTATTGTATCTGCTTTGCATGTCTACTGGGTATGAAGACACATAGTTTTGAGTTAATACTACGTCATTATTGCATATTTATATAACATATATCTAACCAAGGCTGTCATGGATTCTTTGCATCAGACACCTACTGTGACTGGAGATTGATCAACTGATCTAAAGAAAATCAGAAAATTATACTGCAGCAGAAACTACACAGAAATTGTTATTTTTACACTCTTCATCCCAAAACAAACACAATATTTGTGACCATTAGAAACAATAAAAATGCTTCATGTACTGAGAACTAACCATATAAGTAGTGGAGTATTTTACTCCACTATGTAGCCCAGTGTTTTCCATTTTATTCCAAGATCAACCAGTAGTATTTCTTTGTAGTTTAGTATTTCATGATTAATGAAGAAAATTTGTCATGAAAATGTTAAGCTAACCCATATATGTCAGTTCACACGTGTCGTTTTCCTGAAACCTTGTTTTTTTTCTTCCACTTCTGAGCTAATCCCTATTCGGGCCAGACTAACAAAATATGACAGATTATGTCTCCTGATTAGAACCAAAATAACCCTAAAGAGTCTTTCTGCTGTTGCAAATTATTTATTGGAGTCATATAGCAAAATTCTCTTACAGTGTAGAATACAGAGAACCACTTTAAGTTTCAAGTTGTCAAAGTATGAGACGTCAAATGAGGTACAATTACATGTTTGGTACAAAATGTTCAGTGGCAGACTGCTCCCTTTTGTACAACAAAACCACAAAAGGTAGGTATGCCAAATGAAATGACCAGCACCCGCAGTGTTTTAGTTGCCCTAGAATAACAACTGCAGTTTTATTTTTGGCTGTTACTACAGGTTTGAGATTTCTTAAGGATGGTTTTATTTCCCCCTATGATGTCTTCTCATTCAAGACATGAATTGTCAGTTAATTACTTTTTGCTGGCCTTCATGAAGAGACTGTAAATTTAAAATATTGCGGCTTACCTTTTTTGGGCCCTCTATGCCTCGTGGTGTTCTCTGTTTAATTGAACAGTCATTAGAGAGTACACTGTTATACCTCCACAGTTTATGGAGGCATTTCCCCTAATGTAATGTAATTAGGTTTAGGCAAATGGCAGGCTGAATGGATCCAGATCTGTTCTATAACTGGCAACAGTTTTTCTCTCAGTGGCTGGTAATAAAAGAAATCCTTTTGGAAAAAAAGTGTGTGACACTGGCTGGCACCCAAAGCATATGACTGGAACAGGAAGATTACAGGCACGGCTAAAAAGGATCAATAATTGAATTCCAGGGATCTTGACGCACATTACACAAGACCATGAGACAAGAGAAAGCTTTTTTTGCTCGATGAGCGAAACTGGAGGGTAGAGAGAGGTGAGTCCTCTCTCTACGCGGCCCCTCCCTGCGTTTGTGCCACTCAGCAATGCCGAAGTCATTGCTGTGTTAACAGTTTCTGCTCTCATGGGAAGGGAGAGCCCTATCTGTCGCCCACCTCCAGTTGGCTGAGAACGGTGAAACCACTCCACTGCGTCCACTTTATAGTGGTTGTTAGACGACGCAGTGCTGCCAAGGATTGTCTTTTCTGCTGCTGAACATTTAATAGAACCAAACTATCCATGAAAGGCAAGCCAAAAGCCTTCATCGAACTACTAGCAAATCTGTTAGAAGGAAAATCCATCACAATGTCCAAGGGTAGCAATTTGTCACACAAACTATAACAGCAGCAAAATACAATAACATTGGCATTCACAAAACAAACTATTTTGCCATAAAAAAAAAAATCCTGTAAACATGCCATTGAGCTCTAAAGTAATCACATGAAATAGTGACAAAAGAGACAATGAATCTGCTCATACTGGAACAAATGTAAAATGTGAGACATTCTGCTGTAAATAAAAAGAGCATCCCTGCTTAGTCCCCAAAAAAACATTCATATAACAAGCATTTCCCAAAAAGTCTCAAAGCTTTTTGTTAGTTTGTTCTTTTTGACTGTTTCCCTTTTTATTGAAATGACTCCCACACTTCTTAAAAAATGTATCTCACAGCCACAGGAAGGGAGTTTGAAGTGAGGAGTGACTAAATAATTATATCCAAATAAACAGAAGAGTTGAAACATGTCATGTGTGGAAAATCTGCATTCTTACTCCTCAAAACGTTTTCTGAATTTTCTGGGAGCAGAATATAATCAACTCCTCTGAAACTAAACTTTTTATACTACACATTTTCAAAATCAATTATATTTAAGCTATTCCAAACAAACATCAGCACTTCTGCAATTAACCACCTTAGCATAAACATCCATCCACCCTTCAGTTTGCTTCTTCTATTTAACATAGATTGGGTTGCAGTTCAAATCCAAGCTCAAAAACAAACAGATGTTTATATACTGAATATAATTTAAAAAAAATTCTCACTTCACTGTCTGACTTTAAATGTTTTACCAAAAGTATTAATATTCGCTAATATAAGTGAGCGTCTCTGGGTATGATGACTGGACATCCCATAGTGTTTGAAAAGATGAACCAAACATATAGAGGCTCGCACTTCTCTTTCTAATTTTATTTTTTAATTATTTCTCCATCATGTCACACAAGGAATTAATATATCTGAAATGTGGTTGCTTAAAATAAAGCCTTGATTTATTAAAACGTTGTAAATCAACTTAACCGAATCCTTAAGAGGCTAAGATATCATCATCAATTCCTTCCCAAATTATTTCAATAATAGAAATTTTGGTGTATTCATTGAAGAAAGAAAAAATGCTCACTTTATTGTGACATTTTGCAAGTTCGTAACTTAAAACAGGATTAACAAGGTTTAAGTCTGATTTTATATCAGTGTCTTTACATACACTTATGTAAACATCTGTTTTTTTCTGCACATTTCAAAGCTTAATGGATATATTGTCCATCAGGGCAAAGTGAGATGGGTAGGGGGAAGAAAATCCAACTTCACTCTTCTTAAGATTTGTTACCCTGAAAACTGTAGTGGTAACACACAAATTGGGCATCTCTGTCAGTTTGTAATGATCTTTGGGTTATCCAATCTGCATAGAAGCCTTTTTGTGTCAGTTTTAGCCAGTAAAAACGTAGCTTACATGTGGATGGGGAAAAGAGAGCAAACACAGCAGAAGATTAGTCCGGACAGGCTGGATAATATAAAAATATCTCTTTAGGAGTAAAAATCTTATTAAACCAGCTCTGAGTGACTATCATAATAAATGTGCTGGGAAACTTTAAAACACCTTGGCTGAGTGAAGGCACATACAAGTCTGTATTCTTAGGTTCTTGTTTATCAAGCAAACTTAAATGAACAAAAGAAAAAGTAAAGATTAACGATATGACAGGGAATAATTTGTTTTGAAGCCTCAGAGAGACTGGATTTGTTAGTAGGGATATCTACTGGGTCACACTGGTATCTTGAGTCTCTGCTGCACCTCTGTTAATTGGCAAAAGCCAAAGGAATTAAATTAAAAGCAAGCCATGCCACCTCTTCACCCTACAAACCAGGACAGAAACTTACAATCAATGCAAAGGAATGAAAATAGATAAAGGATATCAAAATGGTAATTTTGTCAGTAAATGGTACCATTAAGTCACCAACATACTTAGTTGCTAACTCACATTATTCCAGCCATCTTACAGCCCAACACCTTGTTTAAAATGGCTGCTACCCAGGAAAAGTTGTTCTGCCCTTTTTCCAAAGTTTACCTAGAGTGGAGAAGCAGACATTGCAGAAACTAAGCTGGGTGAAAATGGTGGAGGTTGTGGGGTGCTTGAACTCTCAGTGGTGCAGGCAGTAACAATCTCTACATTGAAGAGGGAGAGGATCAAAGAGTGCAAGTTTAAAGGGAAGAGAGGCGGTTTTAGAGTCTCTCCTCTGTTTGGGAGGCATCCAGGTACCTGTGGTGTATATTGATGTGGAGCACCTTAGCAAGACACGCTTTCCCATCCTTATTTCCTCTTGTCCTGTTGAAGTTAAGCGGGCTGTGCTTCAAAAACACTGCTTTATCAAAGACACCACTTAAATTGTCTCTCCCTTTTTTCTGTGCAGCCCTTCTGTTCTTCTGATAAATATTATTGTCTTTCTGGCTGAAGCACTGCAGAGGAACCTACATGGAGTGACTGGTTAGAAGTAATCCCAGAGAGAGGTCGGAGAAGGAAAGATGCTGGTTAGCATTTCTTCGGAGATGCCTCTCAGATCCAAGAGTCAGATGCTATATCAAGAGTCAGATGCTATTTCAGCTTTTCCCACAGTATTTCTTTGTCTGACCCACAAAGTTCATTATGAGATGAAGTTCCTTCTATGTGCTTTACAAACAGCTTTTCTATGTAGTTCCTCTTGTGTTGTTATTCTTCCCTCCACTGCTACCCCCCAGAATTTAAAAAAATCAGATCAATGAATGGGTCAGACTTACTGAATTGGATCATGGGAAAAATAAGTAAAAACGTCTGAAATTCAAAGTGCCTTGCAAAAGTATTTATATTGCTTGAACTTCTTCACATTTTGTTACAATACAATTACAAACGTCAATGTTTTTAATGGGATTTCATGTGGTGTATTTGGCCCCCACAGTCGATACTTTGTAGAACCAACATTTACTGCAATTTCAGTTACAGATCTTTTGGCTTATGTAACTACCAGATTTGCACACTTTGAAATGGAAATATTTGTCCATTATATTTTGCAATATTGCCCAAACATAGTCAGAATAAATGGGTAGCATATTTGTACATCCATTTACAAGTCTTGCCACAAAATTTAATTGGATTTATGGCTTGGAATTAATTTATTTAAAAATTTGAATATACTTTGACCTAAACCAGTTCATTGTAGCTCTGGTTATATGATTAGGAACATTTTCCTGGTTTTCTTCTGCGATTGCACCATGTTTAGTTCCATTGATATTACCATATACTCTGACAAGTATTCCAGCCCCAACTAAAAAATAATCATCCCCACAACATAATACTGCCACCACAATGTTACAAAAACATGTTGCAAAAAACTGATTAGTCTATACTTGCTGTGTCTCCTACTTGCTAAACTACTGACACAACTTCCCTTGTCTTTTTATCGATACTAGATTTCTAATTGTAATAATTTTGGGTATCTACATCTCCTCCAGAATTATCATCATCCCTACAATCCAATCTATTCCAACTCATCTGTATTGTTCTTTAAAGCAATACAGTTGAAGTGCTGCAATTTGTCTGACACTGATGGGCATGGGTATATGCCCAAAAGCATGACACTGTTTGGGTCTTTGTTAAAAACCTACAAGGATTAGTGTCTCTGTGCTGTGCAGACTGGCACAGTGTCATAAGAAAAGAGACTAAACTAGAGCAGGGATAAATAGGGTCTGGAAGAGATTATAATAGAGGATATAATAATACTGGGTTCCACTCTAATTGTGGCACCAAGAAAAAGCTTTGCAATTACGGTGCAACGAGCAGCACTCTGAAGTCTACGCACCAGTGGGGGTATCACAAATCCTCAACAACTTTAAGCTATAGTATCAGATTATGTCACGATTAATTAGACACTGTAGGAGAACAACCCTGTACTGTGTCCTCCTCTCCCCACATGTAGCCAAGCAGGCAAGTAAACTTAGATCAATAATTACACAAGGACTGTCCCATCTCCTCCACAGTTCTGTCACTAAATTTCATACTAATTGGCCACACCAGCTGAGAAACCAAGAAACAGATTTTTATTGAGTCAGGTTATGAGTGTGCATAGTCTGGAGGAATGCTTGCATTACCTAAAGTAGCAGCACTTTTAAGAACCAAAGGCAAGCATGTAATTACGCAGATACAACAGTGTGCAAACTGCAGTACACTGTCCATTTAAAAGAAAAAGGCTTGACTATGGAAGCATAGAGTGCATCGATCTGCTTATGCATGTGCGCTGGCTAGCATAATTATTTGATATACTTCTAACTAACCATATATATTTGCAGCCAACCGTAGCTACTTGGAGGTACCTTTGGAATAATGCCTGCAACTTCTGTTTATTGCTTCGTTCCCATTTGCCTCTTGATGTTGGCTGGTCTTATCCTGCATATTGACTGAATGGAGTAAGAGGCCCAAGAGTCTTTCGTTCTCGTCAGTGTAACAGCCTTTGCCTAATTCCCATCTGTGAGTGTGATTCTGAACACACCGGCCTCTTTTGACAAAAACCTGATCGAGTGAGATGTTGGGCTATCGAAAGGTAAGAGATGAGAAACAACACCACCTGTAAACAAAGGAACGCTGAGACAGGGAATGAAAGACTCTTGGCTTCCAGCTGTCATGGATTGACTGGAGATTGCCATCCCAGCACTTACTGATCCTTGTATTAAAAGACATGATGAGACAGAACTACAAGGGTGTTGCCTTTGCAATTGCTTATGTTTGTGGACGTGTATCCCATATGCCCTTGCGCTGCATTTATGACCATAGAAATGTAAGAATCTTACCAGAACAGCCTGTCTTCGTATCACCAAGTGGCAGAAAGTGTCCCGTTTAGACAGTTCAGGGATTCAGGACCAACACCCCCCAGATTTTTGCTTTTTTGTAGCTGAAAGGTTTGTGCTTTTTACTCCAGTAAACGAAGAGATTGGAATCAGAGTCTGGAGGTAGCAGTACTTCCATCTGTGATTTAAGATCTCCCATTTTTAGATCCAGGGCATTTTTTTTCTCTCTCTCTCATCCTATTTGACATATCTCTGAAACGGAATTGTTATCTTGCACCCCAAAGATCTCTCACCAACACACATTAAACACTTTCGTCTTACCATAAAATCCTGAGTGTATGCCCCCCTTGAAAAGTTTCCAATTTGGAGAACTATCTCTTGTGACATATTCTGTGAGGCACTGCATTTCTGTTTGCAGGCCTGTTTTGATTAGTGGCAAGCAGCACTGACACCTTTAATAGTGGGAAAAAGTCGACTCCGGATCTCTGGTGCTAAGTGTTTTTTTAAGGTTGGGTGAAGCGCCGTTAAAACCACCATCTTCTCCCCGAGGGGACACACCCAATCAGTGAGGGTGTGAGAAAGAGTGCGAGTGTGATGGTCAGAGAGGCAGACAGCTCCGGTGCTGAAATTGAATGTGTTCCCAAGTTTGTAGTGGAAAGGCCAAAATGACAGAAAAGTAGATAATAGGTTTGCTGTAACGTCATGCCTCAGTGTGTGTCCACACTTGGGCATTATTGGAATAGTACAGCTTTTTGATATCCTTATGACAGACACCGTTTCTTCTCCGGCTATACATTTACTTCTACTCTTCCAGCTGGCTCCGTGGATTGCTCCACTGCCTATTACTTTGAATGCTGAGCTATCAAAAAGTGTCTTATTTGTTATTGATAAAGTAATGTTAAAGTAATCATAAAAGTGAAACATGGTCCATTTATTTATTTGCACTAGCTAGTCCCCGCCAGTTTTATCCTTGCTGTGTTGTTTTATAGCTATAGAGTCCATGTTATTCTCGGCACTTAAAAAGATAACTGAACTGTAAAAATATTAGGGGATTATTTAGACTTCTGCAGCACTTGTCAGACCAAATCATTACAGAACCTTTCAAATGTATACATACTTCTAGAATATATATATTTTTTCTATTACATCCACAAATGTTGATGTACTTGATAGAACAAGAAAAAATAGTGTATGTAAATTGTTTTTAAAAAATCTAAAGTGCACTCGTGCATATACACTCAAAACCAGAAGTTTATACAGTAAATAAAAATATACTTTTTTCTCTCTCTGTCAGACCAAAATGCTCATATTTGTTGGTCACCATATAAATTCTTGGTAACAAACATTCAGTTTTGTTGCAATAAGAAAAAGTGTCTAAACGTTTTGGTGGCTAAAGACTTTTTGCAATGTACTGTATATACAGCAAAAAAGTTTCCTTTTCTTCTCTTTTGCTGCAATTTTCTTGTCTCATCGTCACTTCAGTCATCTCGTCTCTCAACATCTAACTCACCCCTCCTCTTTTTTTCTTTGGAAATGACCTTGAAGGTATCCCTACTGTGCTTGTTCAGACAGAGCTCTCCATCTCTTTTTCTCTCCCTTCCTTTCCTCTGTTTTCATTAGCGGGCTCAGTCAGCCTGCCTAGGGACAGCCCGGTGCTGTGCTCACGTTACAGGCCTATTGACTACGGAAGGGAGAGAAAATACTGTGGACATGATTCATCATCCATGAACCTCATGATACCGGTTTTATCTGTAACTTCTTTTCAACAGAGAGCATGGCAGATAAACTGCACACCATTTTTATCACCCTCACTTTAGGCGGGTCGGTAATCAGATACACAGACTAGACTAATTAATATTTTGAGATACAGCATGTTATCACACACCGAGCGCTGTTAAAAAAACAACCTGCAGTTGCCACCAATTGAGCACATTGAAGATATGACGCCAAAGACGGGCTATGGTGCTGGGTTCTGTTTTTGTAACTGATGTTCTACAAGCTTTAACACTGCAGAAAAAAAATGTTTTCAAGGTGATATTCATTATTCCTCCTCAAAGCTGAAAAATTGCCATAACTGATGAGGCGGCTCAGTAATAAAACATATTTTGGCTGCAAATTAATTTCAGTTTGATTCATAATGCATTCTGACTTGTCATAATAATGACAAAGCTTTTTGACTAAAACAACTGAGGATGTACTAATCTCCCACTGTACTGTGGATTAGCCTTCAGCAACCCTTAAATATGAACGGTAAACACAAATTGTTTCCTCAGGGAGTAATGTATGTTCATATTATTTGGCGAATTGAAAACAAAGGTGGAAGTATTGGCAGAAAGTAATAGTCCTCAGATGTGTCAGTGTTTTATCACACTGTTACCCCAGTAATTAACAAGGACTGCCCTGAAATTCACTGTCTGTTCTCCTCTCTATCCTACCCCCTTTATTCCTTTCCTATAACAGAAGGGTGGGAGTTGTCTCTGTTCATATCTGCAGCTGTACAATCCATACTTTGAACTCTGCCATTGTGGCATTATGATAATCATAACCGGAATACATTTGGAGAAACTGTTTAATGCAGCAGCACACTGTGCTCCATACACACTCAGCTTTTTGACCCCCGTGTTTCTGGAAGGAGCCGGGGATAAATTTTGTGGCGCGCTTTCGCAGGCCCACATCTCAGTGATGATGCACCTGATAGGTTGGCAGTCATGCTCATGCAGCAATCAGTTAAATGACAGACAGACAGCCTTGGAGCACAGCTGCACAGTGCAGTCTAAGCCAATTGTGTGACAATCAGAGGGTGCTATTTTAGGTTTCCCTCTCCCCACAGAGAGCAAATTTCAGTGAATCGGTTGGCCCTCAGGCATCATCATTATGCAAAAGGCTCAGCAGCGAAAAGTTGTTTGTTCCACTATTGTTTTGAATTCCTTTCTTATCACTTAATCATCTGAGGAAAGTGGTTGTGGTAATATAAAGGAAGAGGTGGGGGCTTTTTGTCGACTATAAACATCAGTCATGAATGCAAACTAAAAGTTAATTTAAAAATGCATTTTTTTATTTAGTAAATACAGAGGTATGCAAATACAATCCAATTCTACTCTTCTGGGTCTCTACTTCAAGGCTTATAGTAAGTATTTAAACACAATCAAATATTGTCCTATGCACATACCGTAGATGTAGCATTTCAGATGCACTTCAAGGTAAGAGCTGACTGCTGACTGTAGCAACAGCAATGTCAAGAAATATTTCATGAGGTATTGCATAAAGCTGGCGCAATTTTTCTCACATATTGCTCCTACTCAAGCATGAGTTTGAAGGGCAGTTTAGCTTAAGGTTTGCCCACTTGTAAGAGACCTCTGAGAGGAAAGGGTACAAGCTGCCAGTCCTTTTACCAGCTCTCCCCTGTGGTGGAAATTGTGAAACAATTACAGGCCGCTGCAGGGTCTTTCACGTAGCTATGTCTGAAAATGTTAGAGTCGCATAAATACCCAGGCTTATGCAGCGAAACCTAAGTTATTAAAACTAATTAACTTGAATTACCATCTCAAAAACGTCTGTGTGCCCTTTGGAGATTTAGGCTGACTGCTGTTAGTAACATAAATCCATCTCGACCTCCAGGATGTGTGAGTTAAGCCTCTGGTCAGTCTATCAATGCAAAGTGAGAAAAGCTGTTTCACTCCCTGGGCTGCTCTCCGCCTCCAGCTGCATGGAGCACTACAAGTGCTCTTCGCACCCATGAAGGTGGAAGACTTATGTGTTAATCCTGAAGCCCCCACCTAAGCCTCTGTAATAAAGCACGCTCTCAATCAGGACTTGTCCCCGCCCTCAAGGCAAGGCAGCTTAGGCCTCTGCAATCACTAGGTGGTGAGCCACAGGAAAGCTAATGAGGGCCTCGTCTGGACGGCCAGCACCTGCATTCATATGGCTTCTGTGTTGGGAGCTCTCTGGGGTGTAGGTAGACTGCAGGTGGATATGATGGGGGTCTGCGAAAGGCCAGCAGAGAGCCTGTCCAGGGGATCATGTGGTGACCAGCAGTTTGCTGGTCTGAATACATAGTAGTTAAACATACTGTTTTCACATCCCCAGTGGACAGCTTGAACCTTTGGCTTACTTCAAGCTGAGCACTCACTCAAAGCTTCTGGTCTTCAGTATAAATTAGTGATGTCTTATTCCATGTGAAAGTCCAGTTGCCCAGCTTATGTTCTCCATACAAAGTGTGCAGACGTTATGCCGAGTGTTTCATCAACCCAGTGGAAAGTTACAGAAAAAAACAAATATGATTTATTTAAAGTTTAAGTACAAAGTACGGATATTTTCCTTAGGGTTTTTCATTTATCAATGAAGAGTGAAGTTAAAAAAAAATCTACTCTAATTTATCTGGATAGTCTCAGAGATGCACTGATCTTTTACTTTATGATGCAAATTGCTAATTGTTCTTTGTTCCTAAGTATAACACTTAGGTGTGTACACTTAGTTTCTTTTCTTCAACAATTATTGTAACAAAATAAAAGCATGCCTCAGGTTTCTTGAAAGAAGAATACAATGATTTCATCATATTCTTCTGTTTTGGTTGATCAGGGTTTTCTTGACTTATACTGATTTCTTTTTCTTTGAGGCGTGACTTCTGATTTTGAAAATAGTTTTTTTTTGTTACAATGTCTTTTACACATTAGAGAAAATTTTAAAAGACTGAAACTGGTTTTTGGTAGGTAGTGGTTTCAAACCAAAACATAAGATTATCCCCATTTATACGTCAAAGCAAATGTCCTTAACCTCTCTCTGATTTTTCTAAACTTTGCTAAACTCATCTCAAAATTCAAAGGTCATTTGTAGAAATAATGTACAGCTCCATGGAGAAGCTTTGTGGAAATGGGCGGTGTGTTGGATTAACGAGCGTTTAGACATGACTGCCATAGAAGATTTAAGGATTTCTCAAACATGCACGAAAGAATCAAACCAACACTCTGGGTATGTGTTTGATGAGAGAATAACATTATTACATGATAAAAAAGCTCATCAAAGTCAATTTTTCATAATAGCCCCCTTGAAAAGAAAATATTGAATCTGAAATGATTCAGTTCAACATCTTCTCTGAAGATTAGCAGCGATCCCAATTTTATCCATGGACTTATTTTTTAAGCTCCACAAACTGCCATTCTGAATCACTGACCAACTAAAATACCTCTGAGTTGGTGTCCTGAATGTTTTCAGGATCTTGTTCAGGAGAGCAGAACACTTGTCTAAGTGTTTTGTTATTCAGGTTTAATTATGTCCACGGGGCCTGGGAGGATAGGCCAATCTACACAGCGCCTCTTTAGCCCAAGCCACTGTGGACTAGCTTGATGTCTTCCTCTTCTCTCTACTGCACTGGATGAGCAATTAAAGGTCATATCAATTAGGGTATGTTGTGGTCTCCAAACTCATTTTTGAAACAGCTTGCTTGTGTAATTCTGTCAAAAAAGCATAAGTATACAAATGTGTGCCTCAGTCTTCTACATTTAAATCTTTGTTGTTTTTTTGTTTTGTTTTTTTTTAATAGTCAATGTTAATAAATTCCTTGGCTTTGGATAAGTAAACAGCAGTGTAACTTGTTTCTTCTAAAATTAACCTTAATTAATTTAAACAAAACTGTGTTGTGAAACAGCTAAACCTGCAGCTATTAGGTGATCAGATGAATTCAGTCATTTCTACAAAAGAAGAAAAATCTAGATTATTTAGCCTAGAGAAAAAAAGGATTTATATTTTTATCTTGTGTTGGTGTAAAAAACAATTATTCATATGGTGCCAAATGAGGGACAAAGAATTGTTTTCTATTCCGATCTATGAATCCTAATGAAGAAGCATGCACAAAGAGACAGATTGGAGGAAGGTGTTACGTGCTGTTACCATAGTGAACCCAGCTCCATTTGTTCAGCAAGATTAAATTTGTTTGTGGAACTACGTACTGATGGAGCTTCCTCTGAAGTCTAACAGTGTGGGGGTGTTTGCTAAGGGGATTCCTGAGGTATGATTCCTGAGGTATGATTAGATGAATTTCAATTCATTCATTTATTCATGAAATTCAATGGGCCTCATGTCTTCCAAGAGGCAACCCCCCAAATGCTCATCCCAGTTTCATCATCATTCATTTTATTATGTGTAAAAGAGAGGTAAATTGGTTCTATTTGTTAGAAACAAGGGAAGGAGGAACTAACAGAAGCATTACAGTACAAACATGGTTGTGGCAAGACAAGCACTTTTGCATCAGTAGTCTACGTTAATGGTGGGACACACTTTTTAGTTTGTGTTTGTTGATGGCATGCTGTTTGTGTTGATGACAGGTGGTGTTCAGTCTGCAGACCCATTTCACACAGCATATAAAAATCTTGGCTGCTGGAACGTAGTAGTAGGTCGTAAGCAAGTACTAAACATCTCAGGGATAAGAGGCAGATTGGCGGGAGCATCAATATGATCTAGAAAAATTGCATTTCCTGTGAAAACACAGTGTGAGAGCTTTAAACTGAAGAAATAAACTTAAATTAACTGGAATATCTGCTAAGCAGAAATCCCTACAGAGGTAAATTGTAAAAACAAACATTACAAAAACAATAAAGTGCTTAAAGTTTTATGTTTAATCTGCTTAAATCTAAACAGAAGGAACATTTCCAGCTGCTGTGTTATATGGTCAGCAGGCAAAGTTAAGAGTGATGATGGAAGACTTTTCAGCTAAATGTATCTACGGAGAGGGGGTTGAGGTTTTCTTGCTTCTGAGAAATGCAGCCCTACATTCTTCAGACACTTGATTGTCACAAATTTTGAGGAGACATTTTCATACAGCTTGATCTTATTATTAAGAGATTTTGCAGCATGAAAAATTTGCTTTCAAATGTAGGTAATTCATTGAGCACAGTAGTTGATCTGATCAACTTTGAATGAGGAACAACAGACAGAAATTTTAAGTGCTTTCATGAAAATGGTAAAACATTTAGTAATATTGTTTATATCTTTGGGTAGTTTATCTCAGAAGTAAGTCATCCTTAGAAAATGGAGAGATTGAATGGTTTGAAAGTGTGGTAATTAATTATCTATGGAAAAAAAAATTTTATAAGACACTGCTTTTTTAGAAGGTATCAAAGTTAAAATCATCAACTAAATAAGCTGAATATTGTAAAAGTTTAATAGCTGAAAGTAGAAATGCACTATAGCTTTTTCTCGAAACCGATAGCCAATATATTTCTCATTCCAAAGGCCGATAACCAATAATAACTGGTAGCCGATAACATAACTGGAAGTAAGTTTGCTAGTGAGCAAAAATGTAAGGTCGACAGAAATGCTCTAAGCAAGACCAAACAGTTGACTCTTTAAAAGAATATTAGCAATTTTGAAATGAAAAACTAGTATTAAGCCAACATTAGCCAAAAGATATCAACAGAAATCATATATCAAATGAACATCTATTTAAATAAGGTTTATTATTTATTCATGTAAAACATAAACAAAAACTTAGGCCTCTAGAATTTATCAGGGATTTAAAATAAATGCTAAGTAAAAAAAAAAAAAAGGAAAATAGAAAATGCTCTTGCACAAGTTAGATTCAAAGTATATTAATTTATATTATGGAACGTTATAACCCTTATCCACGGTGAAGCTTATATAAATAATACCAGTTGGGGGCAGCATTACGCTAAATCAGCCTACAGCCCACCGGAAATTATTAGTAGAAGAAGACGCTAATGACGTTAACGTTGCTGAAGCTTTAACGCGTTTAAGGATCTCATCGTACTTACCTGGAAGACATCAGTAAAGCAGTGGCGGCTAGGCTTGATAAAACGCGGCTCCAACTAGTTAATGAGCTAAAAACAGCTCCCGTCTTACAAGTGTACCTGTTGTGAGAACCTTAGTCGTTTCTTCCCTTGTTTAGTCAAAAGCTACGCCAGTGGATTTGAGCCCTGATTGCTTCTTGAAGGCATGTTGCTATCATCGTTAGCATCGCAGGCGTTGTCGCTAATACTCCTTCAAAGCCATGGTTGTGTTAGGTGACAGATAAAATTTGACTTGTTAAATGTTGTGCTGATTTTCTCCTCGCGGAGCTTTCTGCAAACATTTGGTAGACAAAGCAAAGCCAGGTTGCATTCACATGGTGTTGGAAGTTTCCAGTTTGGGGGTAATTCTAGCCTTTAATGTTTATATTTTTGTAGTTTGTGTGTAACACGCTGGAGTAATTT
>CAEFZX010026381.1:0-32341 GCA_903066825.1 Alfaro cultratus | reverse complement strand
ATTTTTAAAAAAAATAAATTAATATGAAAAACCTCCCGTTGTTATTTTTAACCATCATCCATGTTTTTCTTTAAAAAATTCCTTATGTTTTTTTTTTTTTTTTTTTTTTTTCATGTGGAATTGAATGCAGCACAGGATAACATCACAGCGAGTTTCAAAACAAGCCGCTTCACACTTTTCTTTTTGTTTAATTGAAACAAACTGGAAGTCGTCTCATAAGCTTATTGGTGTGATCAAGAGAAAAATCTGAGAAAAAACATCTGTGTGTCGTCTTTAAAGCAATGGAAAGGGAGCACAAAATAAGATCAAGTGAAAAGTTTTAATATCAGAATAAAGATAAACAGAGTAAATTCATATTGGACTATTATGAATTAAAAAAATAAAAAAAAAACTATCAAAAACAACCTGCCCCTACTTTGAAACAGTTGCAAAGCTGAATCGCTGTTTTGTCAAGAACTCTCTTTTTTCCAAAATGATTTAACTGAGCCAAATTGGAGGGCGACCTGCACAGAATGAATCTAGAGCATCTCGCTTGAAATTGACTCAGGACTTTGACCACATCACTCAAATTTTGTTTTTGTTTTAGCCTTCCAGACATGTTCTTGACAATGTGTTTTGGATCATTTGCCTTGCTTTAAAACCCAAACCTTTGGAGTTATTTTAGCCTATTTAATGTCATGCAGGGTTTTTCTTGACTTTACAGGTCTGGCAATGATCAGGCTCTGATATAATTAGTGAAAATTAATAAAAAATGTGCTTGATTACCTGGTGACTAAACTTGTAAGTGTGGAAAATAAAAAGAGTGTGTCAAGGGGCAGGTACTTTGTTCAGCACTGTACATAAAAAAAAACAATGCAGTCAGCAACTAATAATGTTGCTTGCAAAATATTGCTCCCCTTGACTCCTCCATAGCATATTGTACATGATATATAATTTTACCAGAAAACACAATGAGAGCCAGAAAGATAGCCATTTTACAATAGAACTGCATATTACTCCCCAGTATTTATAGACCAGCCTGACAGAAAATTTTCTGGGGCAAAGTCTGAGCTAAAACCAGATTTACAATATGCCTCTGGCTGTCATCTATATCTATGTGAACATACCATCAAATATTTTTTAATTTTATTTAAATCATTACTTTTTATTTAAATGATGTCTTAAAGACAGCAGGGAATTGGGCAAATGGAAGTTGCTGAATCCACCACGGGCACACTGCATCACCTCATGAGAATTCACACCACTACCTTCAGCAAATGAGATGCTGCAGGCTGCATTATCGCTCCACATTCTGTGGCTTCCACTTTTCCCTACGTCAAATGTTTTTTTTTTTGTTTTTGTTGTTGTTTTTCGGTTTGTTTTGCTGGTTGTGATTGACATGTAGCTCTGAGTGTGGGTGTTCTGATAAGCCAAGAATCAGGGACCTTACAGGTTGCTACATCTTAAATCAGAATGAATTAGCAGCAGCAAGCCTTCTGTTTCTGAACAGATTCAATATGATATTGATTAAAACTCCCAGATGCTGTTTCTTCTTTGAGCTTCCAAGCTTCCATGTCTATAATTATTTTCTGTTTTGTTTTCTGACTTCTGCAGCTTCTTAAATATACCATCCATGTACACCGACAATGATAACACAGCTGCATTGTAAAGTATAGATTTCCTCTCCAAAAAACAACCAATTTGTCGTTTTATTCAGTGTGTTTTTTTAAGTCTATGATATTAGAAGAGGCTCAAACAATGGACTCATGTGTTTACATTAAATAATTCCAGATCTGGACGTAGATTTTGAAGCTTTCAATCTGCTTGTGAGTTACTAGAGGTTTAATATTATGTCTGTTGAGTCAAAACATAAATCCGATGGCCCCCCAAGCAAGATGGATGCTCATATGGTAAGAATGAAGTCGACTGTAAAAAAGCCAATAACCACGTCAAGGTCTTTGCTTGTATGAACTTGTTTATATTCCTGTTTGAAAGTTTCCCATCTCATTTGTGGCCTTTCATTTGGTTATTTATAAAAACAATTAAAGGCAATGTTCTGTTTGTACCTTCGTAAGGAGTTAGGTGATTTATGGTACAGCGGCTCTGCATGCAATCTGAGATCATGGTATATTCACCTCCCCTGACAAAGTCTTTTTGATTGCAGATTGATGTGATGTTTATCTTTTTGTCCTTCTGAGATTAACTGAAATGATGATGACAGTGGTGGTGGTTTATGTTGTACTGGAGATGTATCAATCAGGTTTTTTCTGCCCGATGTCGAGAGACTACAAAACAGAACGCAGGAAGAGAGCATCCCGCAAATGTAGTAGTTTGAAAACCAGAAGAAAATGAGGAGGTCACATGATTACCCCTATTTACTAATTACAGTATGTGACTGATCTGCGTTTGTTTTCTGCTAAGCTCAGAGACGTACCCCCAAGTAAACGCTGTTGGTTGATTTATTGATTGAAAAGAGCAGTAGTTTTTAAATTTGGTGAATTTTAGAGTCAATCAAGAGGAAACTGCGCGATTCTTGTTTCTGGTTGGATGATTGTTGCTTCGGTTGCCCTGCGGCTGCATGGAAGGTCAGGCTAACTGGTGCGATTGGCTTGATTATAAGTTTGTTTGCTTGCCTTTCATTTATTGCAGATGTAGGAGATGATGTAGCAGTTCTGTGGAGCAGACTGATGGAACTTGAAAATCACATTAGTCTAATGCATCAATAGCACCACTTTATTTTTTTTATTTTTTTATGTAGTGACTTGCCAAAAAATTAGGTTAGATTTTCATGAAGACATTTAACATAACAAGGATCAGGTGCCAAAATGGTAAAACAAGAAGAGGAACTGACCATGGCATGTTGTTCTATGGGTGAGAAAGTATATCTGAAGTGAAGTTGGTCATAGCAGACTAATCATGATAATACTGTGCTGATACATGACCGAGTCACTTCTACCCATGTTAAAGCTTTGCATTCAGTGTCACTGAAAGCCAAATTTCTTTTTTCTCTGCTTCTGATGGGAAGGAAGTATGTCATTAAGCTATTATTGTTATTAGAGATTACCTGATCCAATACCCTAGGTCAGATCAAGGCCCTGATCAATGAGTTTACAAACTGCTGGTTTCAGAATCCCTGCCAGCTCTAAACTTCCCCTTCCTGCTATTCACTGCTTCTCACACCCCCAGTCAATAGTGTGACCACATTTTGCACTGTTGGCTATATATTTTTTATGACATTTATATATGTTTATGAAGAGCTTTGTACTGCCTTGTTGCAGAAATGTGCTATACAAATAAACTTGATTGATAAAAAAAATAAAAAATAAAAAATGCTAGCTGTAGCTTAGCACTAACTTAAAAACTGATCAGGTGCAAGATAAAAATGAAAGTCATTCTGGAGACTCATTTTTGAAGCCATTAAATAAAGTCACTTTCTCACCCAAGTAGCGGTACGCATTTTCAAGTTTCAACAGTAGTGTCAGCTAGAACACGCGACAGTAGTTGAAAAGGAAGCAACCAGCGAAACTAGTCACCTTTCCACTGTACACTCTAGAACCTCTAAACGTGTCAGGACATATTTGCAGGGATGACTTGCATCACTTGAACAGCCGTCTATGCATTCGACAAAGTATCTGATCAAAGAAAGTGGCAGTTAGATGGAAATAAAAAGAGCAGGCAGGAAAAACTGATGGGGACAGTGGGGAGGGGGGAATGCATGCTTAACTGAGCTCACCCAAAGCAGTGATTAAACACTCTGGAGGCTGAGAGTGTAGAGAGCTCAAATAGCTGCACTTAAGCACTTGAAACACTGAATGTGCTGTAATGACGTTTGCATAAAAATAACACACAAACAGCATCTGAAATCATTGTGTGCAATTACCATGCTCGACTAAGTGCAGCTGAGAGTTTATCACTTAAACTTTTATCAATTGCAACATGATATAGTGGGATCAACACCGGCTTTAAAGAGGATTTGGAGGCAGAGGGATGGCGGGCCGACCCTTACCCTCTGGTAGTCTAAGGATCATTAAGACCATGAATGGGGTAACAGCCCTTCGAGCAATAAGGTTAAAAAAAAAAACAAAAAGATGGGGTTGCCGTCCGAGAAAAAGGAAAACAGCTCCGTTGCACGCCATTACAGCCAAGTGATGCCGGCATGTAGCGATTCTTTTCCTTAACTGTATATCTACGCTCGCCTACATCTGTGCGCGGGAATGTGCCCGTGGAGAGGGTAATGAGGACCGCTGGGGCTAGTTTAAGAAACCAGGGTTCACTGGCGAAGAAGTGAGCTGGAGCTTCGATGCGATCCAAAGCAAAGGCAAAAGGGACAGCAGCTTCTGTGCTTTCCAGTTGTGTGATCTCCAGCCCATATTTCACCAGAATTCAGCTGTCTATCTCCAAAGCAGCACACTGACCCCTAAAATTCCCTTTCAAGCAGACTACTTTTAGTCATCTAAGGAGCAAAGTTAAGCCCTGTGGGCATGAGAGGAGGAGGTTCTAGCGTTTTCTCAGATTCAGTTGTGGCATGTAGATTCTGAAAGGCAACACATGCAAGTAAAATGTAAAACTTGTCAAAAAAAGAAAATGCCATTACCTTCAGTCATGCAAAGCGCACTGCTGGCATACGGTCCAAGTTGTTGACCATAATTGTACAACCCTGTTGATGAACCTAACACGATTCCTTCGAGTTACTTTAGTTTTGAAAGAAACTTTAAAAATTGCGACCTATTTCAACCCATTGAGTTGTGGAAAAACCAATCAGCACTCAAGAAATGCCATCATCCAAGTCACCCAGCTGCACAGTTTAAAGTTCATAAGTGGCTTACGCTCACAGATGTGGTCATCATGCTATCTCAGCTTACAGCAGCAGCAAACCACTGATTTACTGCATTACTTTCAACTTAGGAAAATTTGATGTAAGTTTTTGTTATAAGGTTAGAAGCAGCTAATGGCTTAAATGCAATCGATACATTCCTAATACTTCTATGAAAAGAAAATATAATGAATTCAAGCTTTTATCTATTTTTCTTGCACTACTTTTTTAAATTCAGAGGTAATTCATGTGCAGTTTTTAGTTTCCGTTTTATGCAAAGACCTTTAGCGGTGCAGCATCTCATAGTTCCATTTCATGTGTAATAATTTAACTCCAATTGTTTATTCATACAGCACCAATCAAAAAACAAATATAAAGCACATCAAATTTAGATACATGCATATCTAGTCAATTCAATCCAACCACATCAACAGATTCAACATCTATTGTCTAGATTTCATTACGATCTTAATCATGAAACAATTCAGTCCACTTCAGTTTATTATCCCACCTGTTAAGTTTTCTGTCTAGCAGTCATTGCTCTTCAGTGAGCGTATAGCTTTAAGTGAGTTGTGGGTCGAAAGGTGTTCACTTTGCAGAACAACCTCATACTGAGCATGCAGTGGACAGGAGAACGTCCCTTCAACAAGAAAAAACAAAACAAAAAAAACTGAAACTGAAAACGTCAGCTGACCGTGGGTCAGTGTGAGTTTGTGAACTGAGAAAAACAAGAGCAAATACACAGAAAAACACACACATTGGTCTGGGAATACTGTTTAAGTTGTTAATGGCCACAGCAGTTCCTTTAGAGAGTTCTTCACAACATCAAGCAGAGTGCTCAGGGAGAAAATGGACTTAAACAGAGCAAGATCAGGCCATCTTGTCATCTATTGCAACACAAAATGAAGGCAGTGGCAGGAATAGCTCAGCTGATTGCCCTCCTTCCAGGAAGGTCTCACAGCTGAACAGACATAATCATCACCTTCCATCAGCGGCGCAAAACATAGGTTTGCATTACATGTGATGAATAGGGATGCCATTCATCCCTATTCCTTCGCTACAGCGATGGAAGGAAAACTGTTTCTAGCTAGCATTTTCACATCTGTTTGTAGATGTGTAAAGGATGTGATCAGACACAGCACTGATTAGGAGCCCCTCCGCTCCTTCACCTCAACGCCTGTCGCTCTCCCACACACACACACCCCAACACGCGCACACACTACAGGGGCACTCAAGCGTGTGCCCCTTTGAGAATGAGCTTTTTTATTTTTATTTAAATTGTCTTGTCATTTGATGACAAGGAGAAAAAAAGACGGATAGGCAGAAAAGATTGATCTCTGAGCCAGAAAACATAGGAGGGAGGAGGATAAAGATGTAGATATAAAAAAAAAAACTTTTCAAAGTGGTTGAGTGACACTAGTTATAAAGAGGAGGCTTGGAAATGTTCAAGTTGACTAAGTTACTAATAAAATAACAGATCCCTAGTTTCTCACAACTGTTTGCTGTATTTAGAAGAAAATGAAATGATCTTGTTTGTAGTTACTTTGATGTTCAGAGAGTATTGAGTCCTAAAACAGACTGAAGTTAATTATAGAACCTGGCAGTGATACAATTGAGTTAAATTTCTTCTCTCAATATAGCAATACAATAGTGCTGTGATGTATCTGATAAGTCTGATTACATGTGGCATCCAGTCAGAAGCGGTTATCCAAAAATTATATTTCTTAAAATTTCATGTTTTTTTTGGGGTTTTTTTTTATGAGATTTGAATGATGCGTATGTTTGAAACCCACTTAAAGTTTATGACATTCAGTTGTTTGTATTTCTAACTAGATAAGCCAGACAAAAACCCAGTTTTGTCAGGTGGGGTTACAGCAAAGTCATTTTTAATGAGCAGCCTTTGGGAACATCCTCTGGTAGCTGATCAGTTTTGGTGACAACTCCTTTGAAACTTTGAGGGGCGGTTTTGTGACCGATATGTTTGCAGCGTGCCAACATTCAAATGTCATTTTTCATTTCTATGCGTTCAACATCAAGTTAAGAATCCATACTTATTAGATCTACAAATAACTAAAATAAAAACAAAAAACTTCAGAACTTGTTCCTGGTTTCACCATGGCCACTCATATATTCCAGCCTATATAGTACCAACCTATCACCTTTTAAAAATATCTTGTGAATAAACGTAATCTTTTATTTTCTGATGCAGTATCTTATTTTTTTTTAAACGACTAATCATAGAAACGGACGAGCATTTACGAATTAAAGAAAAAAAAGACAGAAAGAAGCCATATGCACAATATGCACCACCGCAGCAAACTCATCACATCCATATTGATTTCCCACTGGCCAACCAACTGCTTAACCATCTTTGTGGTGACAGTTTGACCCATGAGACCTGCTAGACACGCCACACACATGCACACTCACAGGGATGTATCCCACAGCCTTTAGGGAGCTCCCTAAAGCATTTATTGACCACAGAGAGAAAGTGGCTATTAATCTGACAAGGGGCTTAAAAGCCTGTCTCCACCTGTTCTCTGTGGACTTGGTTTTATGACATGCGACTCCATGCATGTGGGTGTTTGTGGTTAAAATGATACAAAGACACAAATGTCTGTACTTCTTTTTGTTTTTGTTTTTTTTTGTTTGGAAATCTAAATTTGTGTCACTATGCTATATAACAATGCAGCCATGTCATTAATAAAGTTCAAAAACAAGTCACCATTTTGTGTTTCTTGCTCCATTAGGTGGCAGTGTTATAGCACCACCACTACATGACAATTCATGATTTTATTGCGCTGAAAATGGTGCACAGGATGCTTTCAAAATAAGAATTATTCATGACCTTCCCATTTTCCTTCAAATATACATGACAGGACACCATCCATCAAAAGCAGAAGGACAGGAGATGATGTCGTTCAATAAAGGCAAAAAGAAATTATCCGACATATGCGCTTATATCGAAGGTCAGAGTAAGAGTTTTAAAATGTTTAAAACGGCTCGGACTGTGACACGCGAGGCTTGCTGTTCACCGAATCCCCATAAGGAACAATTTTGTGAATCTTTTGCACACATTCTTACCAGGAGCGCCAATTATTGTGGCGGGTGCAATAATTAGCTGTGGTATGAATGCTGTGCCTCCTGGCCCATGAGTTATCCTTAGCAGCAGAATGGGAGCATGTCTAACCTTCTATTTGAGCAAATTAGCATCACTCGGTTCCTCTGTTGTGTTTAACATACATGGGGGAATGTACCAAACGAATGAAGCAGGGACACATGAATTGATAAAAAAATAGGAGAAAGAAAAAAAGAAACACTCCCTTATGCAACATATTTGTCTACCAATTAGAGCCTGGACTCACAGATTCTCAGTTTTCCTCAGTCTGGCAATGAAGAAAGTACTTTTTTGTCTAGTAATAAAAAAAAATGAATGATGCTGGAACACCTGGGTGTTGCAAGGTCAGAAGTCAGATCATGGAGAAAAGCTCTTATGTTGCCATGTTTTTTTTTTTTTGTTTCCAAGTGAATCAGCTTAGAGGACTTTGTCTCGGGAGCCTTGTTACTGTTGACTCAGAGTTTGAGGTCATTGTAGTGTGAAGTGTCACACCCACATAACGGCGCAGATGCACCGAAACTCACATGCATGGATAGAACAAGCGTTCGAAACATCTTCTGGAGTTTGTGTTATCATAGCAACACGAGAAGTGGTCTTAAAGTTGTTGTGGGCGTGCTGAAGTCTGCGCTTGCCCTCTCTTTCTGTGTGTGCATGTGTGCGCGAGTGCCTTTGGCACGTCCTTTGTGAATGATGGCTTTGCTAAAGTGCTGTGAAAAGAAACATTGGTTTGCTATGCCTTTGATTCAATGCTGATGTGTGGGGGGGGGGATTTGCATAGCAGTCAGACTCGGGGCAGATCTGTGCTCTCGTTAGCAGGGTGGCTACATACTTCATCATTATCATCAGTGCTTCTGCAGCCTCCTCTCTGCCCTTTCTCATAATAAAAAGTGCTCTTAAATGAGGACAGAAAAAAAAATAAAACAGCCAATGTCGTTGGAGTTTGGAATAATCACTAGTCACTCTGTGCAGTAGATTGATGGGAAAAGGTAAGCTTACAGATGTTCTTTTTTTCAGTTCTTGTTCTAATGTCACACATATGTATTAGATTACCAATGAAAGTTTTAATACCAGACAAAAAAAACAAATACAGTTTTAAATGCCGATTTAATTTAATAAGAGAAGAATGTTGTCAAAACCAAGCCAACCACTTTTTTTTTCTTTTTTTTCCCCATTTTTTTCTCCGAAGAGTTTTTGCGGCACTAGTGGCTCGTTTTTTTTTGTCAGTAGGCAGACAGGGAGGAGGGCGAGGGGGGGTGGGAGGACATGCAGCGGGGGTCGCCGGGACCGGGAGTTGAATCCGCGACGTCCGCGTCGAGGACTGGGGCCTCCAGGCGTGGGGCGTGCTAACCCCCTGCGCCACCACAGCAAGCCCCGAAACATTAGACATTTATAGGCCTAAAAATGTGTTGGAAAACCATTTGTAAGGCTTTGGAGTAGTGAACCCTCCCAGGACTGTCCATCCAACCAGTTTTTGCCACCAACAAATAAGTCGGATACAATCACCTAATAAAAATGGCTATTTTTTATTTGCATCTCATCGTTTCGAATTTATTCTGTGATCTAAATACATATAAATGTGACATAAACAAAACACACAGAAGCTTGTAAAGGGGAGGCTAACACATTTTCACAGAACTGTATGTTTCACCTGCCTTCCCGAATCTCTTTTTGTGTCTTTCCCTGACAGGTTTGCTGCAGTCCTTTCGGGGACAGAGCTTGTTATAGAGGACATGCTGACGAGTGGCGATCGATGCTAACTCCCAAGCCGCACCATCGGTCTGGGAGCTGCAACGGTGTCTGTCTGTCCGTTCTTGTGCGTGTGTATGTGTGTGCCGTGCATATGGTACTCTGTGCTTGCATATATGCTGGTGTCTAAGCAAGATGTTTGGCACCCAGCACAAGCACCTGCAGGTGCTGCTGTCATCCCCGTCATCCCCCCGCCCCATGCCCTTGAGGGTGTCAGCCTTCATTGAGCGGGAGTGGGCTTGTGTGGGCTCACATGCGTGTGATGGATTTAGATATCAGTTTATGGAGGATTATATGGACAGCTTTCACAAGTTATTTTTTTTTTGTCTGTGAATATTTTACCATCATATAAACAAAACAAAATTTCAACGCAGCTGTGCGCCAGTGACAGACAGAGGAAGAAGTGTGGCTTTGTGCCAAGCGTGTTAGCGTAAACAGAAATTATACTTCTGGATTGTTGAGGGGGAGGCGGTATAAAATAAGGATTTCTTAAGAGGGAAATCTTTATAGAACATGTTCTCCTCAAAATGGCCATCTACTACACACTTGACCACTTTAGAGTGAAAGCTGGTGGTGGCAACGTGAACGTTCGTGCAGCACAAGAAAGAGGCAAAAATGAGACCAAGACGGAGACTATGAGTGTTTGTTCTTCTCTGAGTATTAAATCCGCCATAGAGAACTGCTGGACTGTGACAGTAGGCTTATTACAGCTAGTGTGTCGATAAATCCCAAGCCCATTTATTTCCTGCAAGAGCGAGAAAGCATACCTCGCTTTATGTCCCCTGCTGAACAAAAAGGCAAGGTGCTTTTTTTTTTTTTTTTCTATCCACTTATTTCACCAGTTATTTATATATTAATGGGTTCATGCATCATAAACTTTTTATCCAAGCTGGGGCCGGGAAGGACTGTGAGCAATATATTTGAATTGTTTGTGGCTGCCTTAACGTTCCTTCCCTCTTGATGATTTATAATGCTCTTGAATAAAACCTCTCCTCATTTGCATGTAACCATTAAGGTGGCTTAATAAAACATTAGACAAAATTGTAGGTGATGAAGTTAACTTCTTCCAACAGCACATTAGATGCAATTTTTATGCAGATTACTGTATCCAACCCCTCCTCCACCCAGCCAAATAATAAAAAAAGGCAATAAAACACTAATGGTCCGCCAACAATTATGAATTTGAAAAGGCTAATGGGATCATTATTCAAAGTTTCTCAGACAATTAGACATTAACATATTTATTACAACGGCAAAATAGAGTCAGAGAAACTTATGATTCAACACAACCTATCTATTGAAGAGTTTCGAATTAATGCCAACCTGTGACTGGAGTTTTTATTCCTTTTCTCTTGTTCTTTTGTCTTTAGCTTCCCGTTGACTATCACACTTACTTAACCATGTAAAATAATTAGCCAAATGTAAGTAATTGAGCCATAGTGTTTTTATTGGATTTTTTGGGGGCAGGGGGGATATATATGGAGCATATATAAAAAAATAAATAAATAAAAAATAGGAGAGGACTAAGAACGTATCCACGAGGAACTCCTTAAGACCAGCTTTTGAAGACTACCAGTTGTCCAGTCTGACTTTAAAACTTTTAATGCTTTAATTTTATTGGATTTAGCAAAATAAGACCAGCATGAGTAACACTGACTTTTAAACTTAACACAATATTCTAAGAAAGTAAAACTGCATACGATATTTTATTTGCCAATGCACACCAATTGATACTTCTAAAATATTGTTCTTTTGACTTTAAATATGGTTAAAAAAAAAAAAAAAAAAAAAGTACAAAGGAAAGAGTGATGTTAGAAAAAAAAATCTGACTAATTAGCAAAAATTTACAATTTCATCCAGAGTACGAGATTTTCTGTCTAATTTTAGTATTTCGTTTTAGTCATACGTGCTCATGTAAATGTGGTTGGCTGCTGCTCTGCATGATCATGTAAAAGAATAGCTCCTTGGATTGTCTTCAAGGACCTTGGCAACTTTTGGAAAATAACTATTCAGAGTTTTTTCTCTAGATTGTTTGGCAACAGATTATAGTTGGCTCACTGTGATGCATAGGGCTTTATGTGGCTGCTCCTCATAAACTACATAAGCTTCATAAATCCAATCATATCCTTCCTGTCTTCTCCAGGCATTTTGTTTTTCCTTTGCTTTTTGTGTGTGAGCAATTTTTTTTTTCCCCCACTGTCTTTTGTTTGGGTTTTTTTTTACCAAAAAACAAAAGAATTAGAAGGAAAACACCTGGCAGATTTACTGCTATTATTCATAATTAATCCATTCATTTGAAATTTAAAGTTGCTCTTCTCTAATTTTTACTTTAACTTTTTTTTTTTTTTTGTTATAGTACAGCCAATAAATCTGACTGAAAAGAAATAGGGATTGTCTATATTTAGAGCTCAAGATTGGACTTGGCTTCTTAGTTTCCGTACAATTTAATCAGGTTTACAAAAAGTGCTTAAACAGATATAATTATGCACATTTCTAGGGGCACATTCAGTTTAAGCACAGTCACATTTCCACACATCTAGTACCAAAATGTTTGTTTTTTACTGCAACCTTATTTGTTAAATTGTTATTTTCACCCTCATTCAGCAATTATGAATTGTTTGTTCGCTGGAAAGCAATTTTTACATTTAGACACTTAATTTCATGTATGTTATTTTCATAAAAAATATACTACTGCTTTAGATTTTAATAAAACATTTAAATGAACAGCTGAACACAAAATCTCATGTGTATGTGATCCTCTTTGAGAACACACAGGGTCAATCTGAGAAACGTTTTTTCATTAGGTGGTACACTATTCATTTGGAGACCAGTTGTGAAATCAAAGCAGAAAAACTGCCGATTTACTGCAAGTCATATTCTTGTGACATTCACAAATTTTATTGCACCTATCGGGCTGGGCGATATGAAAAACCGTCCCATGATGATCAATTTTTCATATGCTTCAATATCGACATATGTAATAATAAAAAAAAATTGTCAATTTTAATGCTCTCTTGTACTATTAAGCAAAAATTGGATTTCAGATGGGTTACTTTTTATTTAAAATATGTGTAGAAGTTCCCATGTGTAAATTAAAGCAGCTTTCAAGGGAAAAATTAAATCAAACAAAACAACATCTATGTTCGGAAGAAATAAAACGTTTTGCGAGCGCTCAGCATTTTTTTTTCTCCATTTGTCACCCCTGTCCCACCTGAACAAAGAGGCTGGAGAAACTTTATCCGTTAGCTGCTACTGTGCTGTCTGTGTCAGCCTAACTGGGTTACACTATTCCAGCCACCAATGCAATAGCTAAGTGCAAATAAAAAATTGGATCAGGAAATGGTCAGTGTGTCCATCCACTCGTTTTCACTTTAGAAACCGTTGTATAATGCTGCAGACACCTTCACCTCTTCAGAAATTCCTACGCTCTCTTCACTCAGCTAGTTGAATAATGAGTACTAGACAACCTCAATATTGACAAAGAAGCAGAAAGTTGCCAAACAACAAAGATTGGAGTGAAAGGAATAATGTCAGGATGAATGTAATAGTTTTTGAGGCTAAAACAAAGGATTATCCAACCCAGTCCCAATGGACTGTTTCTGCTTCCATTCTTCTTATTTTTAAACTGTCTCTGGTTCATTATGCCTGAATACAACGAATAGTTTATTATCAGACATCTGCAGAATTTGCCGACATCCTATATGGGTCCGTTTAGCCATTTCAATTGGCTGTTAGAACAGGAACATGTATGTAACGTGAAGGACGCAAAACCATTGGGTCCTTATGTTGGCCACCTTTACTTTATTCTTCTAACATTTTATTTTAGTACTCAATTAAAAAGACAAAGTCCAATATTTTATAATGTCATAATGACTTTTTTGAGTACTAAATAAATACACCAAAGTCAAAAATAAAATGATTTTATTTTTATTGTGCATAACCTCTGTTTGTAATATTCAAGCAAGGCTCACAAAGAGCTGATAGCATCAATAGAAGCAGATATTGCAAACAGTAGGAAACTGATCTTAGAATAAGAATATCTACCTTGGGAGGTCAGTAATCCCACTAATCCTAAACATAAGATAGGACACAGACCTATACACTCTAAACACCCAGTCAAGGGCACAAGAAGGGAGATCTAAAACTCTCCCTCATGACTTCTTGAAAAGCTACAAAGTCCATTTTTTATTTCAAACAGTCCTATATGTGTCCTCAAAATCACATTTACAAATACCGAGTAAGTTGTTGTCCATGGTGTCTCCCCTCTGCTTCGTTACTCTCCCGTACAGATTATACAGCATGGAGGGAAGGAACTGGGGAGGGGAGGTTTCTGAGCACAGCTGGAGATCGACTGAGACTTATCTCGCTAGCAAAGAGCCACGGATGAGTGGAGTGGAATGACGGATGGTTGGAGTGGGAAACGCACAGACAGCCACAAATACGCATACACAGACATACGCTAAGGTGCACTTCCCCATGTGTTTTTTGCTAAACTCGTGGGGCAAGCTTTCCTTGTCTTGTAATGATTTCTAAATAGGGCCTCCTTGCCCAGGGGTATACTTAATTGCCACACACTGGCTGGTGATGCTAATGTGCACTGACAAATGAGAGCAAGAGGCAGGCAGAGAGAAGAGGATGTGGTAGTTGGACTTGTTTTAACTTTGACTTACCAAGGGCAGGAGTGACTGTCACTCATAGCCCAGCGTGACACAGCCGTTTGCCAGTGATGTTTAGAGACAAGATGGGGGGGTTAATGTAAGATACCGGGAGCAGATGCTAGCACACCGGATCACTTGTCCTCCTCTCTTTTACGCACACACATCAACAAACACATCCCCTTTCCTGTCAGGCTCTTGTATTCTTTGTCCACTGTGCTGTCAGACATTGCAGTAAACACTGTTCCCTCCTTCTACTACACACCCACTTGTGCAGGAGAATTCCTGTAGCATGCTCTTGAGTCTGTGCATTTTCTAGTCAAGTGAGAGGTCTAAAGCAATTTAACTGCACTGAACCTGAGGACCCAGCAGGCTGTCCACGAAAACACAGGTTTATCTTTGGCCAAAATTGAGGGCCTTTCTGATGCTGACCACAAGATGGCATTAGTGAGAGATGGGCCAAAAGAACAACAAAAAAGGTATTTAACGGACACATCTCTTTTCTCCGATTTCTTTGACTGTGTAGACTTTACAAGGGAGCACCAAATATAGGACTGTGAAATGTAGAAGAAAGTTTTAGTCTTTCAGAATATTTATTCTGTGCAGTCCAGTTGTCTTTCGTGTTACTGGGAGAGCAAAAAGATCCCACTTGAGGTATTTTCTATACATCAAAGTAGAGAAGACTCTTTCTCTCTCCCTTCTGGAGGATCAATATGCAGTTGCCAAATTGGAGACGTTAGAGCAGGTACCCCCTCTTGACTGAGGACCTCACTATACCACATGAAAGCAGTACAGATAATCACCTGACAAAATACTTTTTTCCAGAGATTCTTCTACTCTGGAACATTCTACATGTGCCTGTAAATTCAATGGAAACCATGTGGGGATAGATGGATTGGGAGATTTACAAAAAACAATATCTATCATTATCCAACTGAAGATACCCTTAGGGAAGCCACATTAACCACATGGCAAAACGCTCCCTCCAGCTCAACCAAGTCTGGGGCTGCCTTACAAAACTTATAATCCCCATAGAGACTTGAGGTTCAAGGAAGGAGACCAGTTCCTGTACATTTTCTGTCATGACACAATTGAACCTGATGATGGATCACACACTACAAGATTTATCAAGTCAGTTAAAGCCACCTGACTACATTAGACTCGTGTAAACACTTGTGGCAGCAATAGTTTGAACAAACATACAACTGTGTGAAGTGAAAAGAAAAGACAGCTAGATAAGTTAAAAATATAAAAAGTTAGGCAATTTAAAAAAAAAAAAAAATGGGGGGGGGATCAATACTTGTGGAGGACAATGTAAGCGCCATAGTTTCCGTGCGTGTGTTTGTGTGTGAGTGTGTTTCTGGAAAGCCTCCCTTGGTGTATTAGAATAAATAGCCTTGTCTATCATTGAAGGCTGTTCCTGGCAAACAGATTCTCCTCACGTCAAGCCAGATGAACACAAATGAGGTCCCATGAGAAGACATTTCAGGGGAAAGAGTGTCCCCGTGCCACATATCATGAAGGACATCGTACGGGTTAGGAGGAGGTGTGGGTGATGGACAGGGCGTAAAGCAAGGCTTCATCAACCATCAGCAGAATCACATAAATGCATAGCCCTGTATTTCACTTGAATTGAAATGCACTGAGGCAACAGCATAAAAATATAGCTCACCTTCATTCTGTGATGCTACCCCACCCCTTCCAGAAAAAAACAAAAAAGAAAAACATTTGCATAATGGGAGACAATCCGTTATGCTCCTTGCTGCTGGATATGAGTAACCTCCTGTATGCCTCAGTATGTCTCTGCTGGTGACAAATACCATCACCTCGCTTCTGAAAATGGGTGGAAGCTGCACCCACAGCACGATCACAGGGTCACAACATAACCAGTAGTTGTCAACAACTATGATACTTTAGTACCGTTTCATTCCTGATCTGAAACCTTCCACATGTTAAATCTCTGTACTCTGCTGAAAAGTAATTATGGTTCTGGAAGATCCAGTTGAAATGCAGCTATGATGTAGAAGCTTATGCAGAAGCAAAAGGATGCAAAAAAAGGACTACTGTGGGCTCAGCTGGCTCTCAGCAGTCAGCACATGGGTCACAGGATTGAACTTTGCATGGTTGAATTTAAAGTACACTACATTTATTCAAGAGATTCTTTGGTACAAAAGCTATCATTTTATTTTCCTTTTCACATCCTGATAACACCGGATAAGCAATTTGTTTTAACTGGAGTTCATGTGATACACCAACACAAGGCATGTTTGAGGTCTTTGTCCTGTCCAACATGTTTTCATCACAACTCCATCGCTCTCGGCAGCCTGCATGTCCCCTAGTGTACTACTCCCCAAAGAATTATGCCATCGCCGTCATGTTTACCATGGTGATGTCATGTAAAGCATGTACTATTAATTTTCTTACAAGCAGCATTTGTTGTCAACATCACTAATTTGTGTTCGTCTATGAAATATAATCCAGATAAAATATACAGAGTACAACACGCTTGTTCATGCAAAACAACAATTGCACAAAGTATTGTTCACAAAATGTTTTTTTTTTCTTTTTTCAGAGTTCAATTGCAGACCTAAAGCTCAGAAGAGGCAGAGACTCTTGGATAGTGACAAAGAGATGGGAAAAATACCGTTTTATATTAACATGTTTTATGAGAAACAATAATGAATTTATTGCCGTTGTTAAGCCTTAAGGTTAACAGCAAAGAATTGGAGTTAAAATTGATTGTGTTTACCCAGAAATCTCCACAGGGCATGTTTGTCAGTGGGGAAGCAGTGTTGTATTTTACTTTTATTCCTAATCCGTATCATTGAAGCAAGTCAAACAGCTCGGAGGGGACTTTGTATCCACATGCAACAGTTTCTTTGATTTCCAAAGACTCATGTCTATTCAATATCTTAATTAAAATTTACTTCTACGGTTCAAGGCGGACCAAAAGCTCAGACTCAACCTCCCGTTTACAGATGGTTTGCCGGTTTCTGCCATGGAAGGTGTTGAAATTATTCCACACTTTAGAGCTGTCTTCCTGAGAAAATGGTGACACAAAGAAAAACAATAATTTCTCACACAGGTGAACCATGGTTCAAGTCTCCACACATGGCTGCTTAAATCAAACTTGGTCCAAACCGGGATGTCACTACTTTGTTCATGCTGAATATCAGTCTTGACTGTACACTGACACATTGGGTACATGTGTGAAAAATCAGTGAGCAATATCAGAAAAAAAAAAAAAATAAATTAAAAAAAAAAAAAAAATATAGATATATATATATATATATATACATATATATATATATATATATATATAAACCACCGGTGTGGGGTTCAGTTAAAATATCAACTTTGTCAGAGATTTGAGCAGGCTGAGGTTGACAGTTGAGCATTTTTAAATCAGCACGCAACTGCAACTTTGAAACAAATACATATGCTTCCTCGCGCACACACCAGCACATTGAAAAATGCAGGCCTTTCACAATTGTGTCACATCACTGAGGGCACAGGTGCACTGTGGGACGCCCGTCTATTTTCTGCAGTTAATCGATCACATGAACTCAGTGGAGCTTGACTGGGAGTCAGTGGCCCAGAGAGTGATATAAACTATAGTAGTGTGAGTGTGTGTCTGAGTCTGTGTGCTGCTGTAATGTATCTCTGCATTCCATTATTATGGAATTGCCCTACATCCATTCAAAAGCTACAACAGCCTTTGGAGCCACATTGTAGCTCTCATGCTTTTTTTCATCTAGTCTTTCGCTCATATCACATACGGTGTCAGAAGCTCTCCTACTTCACATATGCACATTAATGCATGAATGCAGTCTCAAAAGGCTACTGTGCACTGTGAGGTCTCTTGTTTAGGGCTAATTTGCCCCACTGGTGCTTCAACCAAATCTGGCTCGCTTCATCACCTCAAATGTTGATCCAGACTTTAACTCTCCATTTGAAATCTCCCTCCTTTCTCTGTTTAATACCATTCACTTTTTAGAATGACACATTTTTATTTATTTTTTTTGCTGCACACAGGTCTGGTTCAGGTGCTGTTGCTGTTCAGTGTCAACCCTTGATTTCATGCTATTCTGTCTACCACTTTCGTCCGTTGGGGTCTAAAAGGCATGTGGAGTTCTGCTCTCCCTGTAAATGAATTGAATATATTTTACAAGGATTGTGTCTGAAAGGCCAAAACTAAGCAGTGTACAGCCCACTCAGTCGAGAAAAAACAGGAACTTTTTGAGCACCATGCAAAATGCTCTGTGTGCAGAAACGCCAAATTTGCATGTCATCATGAAAACTTTGGATTTTTGGTGACAGCATAAGGTGGTGATGCCTTTCTTGGTGGTTAGTCAATAACCACTACATCAAAGGTTGAGTTTGACTTAGAGTCTGAAGTTAGTTATGTTGCAGAAGTACTTGTAAAGGCTGACATAAAAGCGTAATATGGGACAAAGTACATGCATGGACCTTATAGAGTATTAAGACCAATTACCTCAAGTTTCCTTTCCCGAAACTCAATGTAAGCTTGCATCTTAAAGTGATCCTTCCTACCAAACTTTCACACAAAGCTGCATATTCTGAGTCTCATTAGCAGCACAGATCCTTGAATTTTCCAAAATCGGTGCCTTTAGGGCAATTTTCTGTTATTTTCTTCCTTTTAATCCCGCTTGTTTCAGTCAGTAAAATGCAGCTTATGAAAATGTTCCTCCAATAACAAACAAAGGAATTGGGACCGTTTTACTGTATATTAGTACAAAAACAAACAGAACATTTGTTGAACTGCAGCTGACTTTTAAGATAAAGCACAATTAAAACTGTACTGAACAAAAATTTTATTTTATTCTAGAATTTCATATAACTTTTCTGGCTGTAGTGTTTGATTTTATTACTAATGAAAAATTGGTCACATTTTTAAAAAAACCCAGCAACAATCCTGAGATCTTTTTAGGTTTTTGGTGTTAAGCAGGTACACCTGCGGTACTACTGTATTGCAGCATGCATTTTAAGCTATGATGCTGGCAGTGTACACTGGAGGTGGGCAAAGGGTTCTGTTTAATGGAAGATACGTGCTGTAGTTTCAGTTTATCTTGATTTATGACATTTTTAATGGCATCAACAGGAAGTTGGCTCATGTGCTGAAAACCAATCCATTCTGATACAAAGCGACCTGTGGAGAAACCAGGGGTTTGCGTGTGTACGCATGTGTGCGTGCGCGTGGGTGTGTGTGTGTGTAAGGACCTCTTCGGGAGCATAAAGGGGCTCAGTGCTGAGTGAGAGAGCTATAGCTGAAGACTACAGAATACTAATTCTGCTGCCACAGTCACCCTGAGTAGTCCTTTAAACACACACAAGCACACAATCCTAGTCCATTCTATTTAGGAAAAATCTCCACAGCAACTGTATTCCACATCACACAATTACTCTTTGTCAAAAGCAATGGCCACATGTGTGCACTTCCATTTTTCATTTTGTCTACGTGTGTTTTGGTAAAGGCTTATCAAAAACACCTGTATACACCCGGCCCCAGAACAGTATGAAAATAAAAACCTCTCACCCATGCTGCTACAGACATAAACAATAAAATTCACACTATTCTCTCTGCTCTAATTAACAGCGTAGCTGTTGGTATTCCACGAGGAGAAGATGAGCCGCATGTGTGGAAAAGAGTGTGAGAAAGTGTTTGCAAGTGAGTGACTACTGGGGTCCTGCTCAGGGCTAGAGTGATTTGGCCTCGAGAGTCTCCGAAATCCTAATGAATTCTCGCTGTGATTCTTCTCCTACAGACCCAAGTCTGCTGTGCCTATACTGCCCTCAGTAGTGTAGATTTAGGGCAACAAACAGTCCTGTCTTGGTGGAGTTAAAAAAACAAATCCCAATAAAACCAATGCAAGTGTTTTCCATAACATTCAAGATAAGCATTTAGCTCTTATGCTTGCATGTAGACATGGTTTTCCAACAGGACAGCTGCATAATGGAACTGAAACCTCAGTAGGAACATAATGTTTACCTTTCAATAATTCACACTTTTAAATGCAGTAATTTGACAGTTTGAAATTGCATTAGCCATTTAGCAAGCAATAAAGCCGAGTGTGGCCAAATGCTAATTTACAAAGAGGTCTAAGCGGGTGCTAGCTTCTTTTTTTTAAGTGTTTTATTGCCATGAGAAAAGGTGTCCATTAAGATTTCGTTATGAGTCTGTCACATTTGCCAAAGAGATAAAAAATTTGTCCCGGAAACTTGATAAGTTACATTTTGTGTAGGATTTGATTAAAAAATAAAAACAACCTCAATTTGTTTTGGTTTCTTTTTCCATCTTTGGTTCTGTGAAAAGTAGCTGTCACGGAAAATAAATACAAATGTACCATGCATATCTATTTTAGGACTATGTGAAATTAATCTCTTTTTTATGTAAATTCTGCTTCATTTAACCCAAAGAGGTTTTCAATTTTTCACCAAAAACAAAGTTTTTTTATAACCATTTGGATAATGTAAAAAAAAATAAATAAATAAATAAATAAAAAAATCAATATCTCAATTGATTAGAAAGATAAATAAATTAACAGATTTAAGTTATTAATCTCATGTCAATCTCCTTGAAAGTAATCGCTAAGTATTTTATAATTAAAAACATGCTGTTTAGTTGCTAATAGCTGATTGGCCAGAAACCCCCATGTCCAAATAATTCAAGACCCTCTACCAGATATTCATAATTCAAATACGAATATCTGATTGATATATTCCAATATCTACCAAATATGGTAGATACCTTATGGTGTTTAACAGCGCTATTGGGATGCTCACCTTGCCCCAAACCTATCAAGCTTTGGGTTTGAGAATACGAGAAATGTCGCCTGGAGTTGGGAGTCTTGGGGAGGTGGGGGGCAGGCGAACAAATTAACGTAAGGTGGTGGAGGGAAGGAAATAGACCAGGGGGCAGACAAATGTAAGTTCGGGGAGGAAAGACGACCGGTAGAGCAGGGGACGAAAGTAAGAACGGCGGAGGAGCAATATGGGATATTTACAGCACCTTTGTTCCTCTCACTCAGAAACTCATCTACCAGCCATGTGCCACCACGACGATTTCCGCCACCCATTGGTTCAGACCGGGAAGATATTAAATCTATTGTGCGGTTCTTTCGTAAGGTTACACTTACACTGTAAGCACCAGCTACTCAGCCGCCCGCCATGTTCAGTCTATCTGCTCACCTGTATAAATACTCCTGCAGCGCTCTTCCCGCAGTTCGCTTTCAACCAGCAGCTCCCGGAGGAGAAAGGCTGCCGTACACCAGGCATCGTGCCAGTCATTTTAAGGATGCTTATTGAGCCCCCAAAAACGATGAAAACTTGAAAATTGGACGTTATGCCGCTAACACTTAGCTTTCGTCAACAAATCAGAGGCAGAAGTCAGAGGTACGCGCAACAAAAATAATGTTCCGGTGCGCTAAATAATAAAACAAATGAACTAAGCTTCAAGGCAGTTAAATTTTCCTCAAGGAATTTTAATAATCGAGGTACTCGAACCATTCCAGGAATCGTTTCAGCTCTACTTTACAGCTGAAATTATTCCTGCTGCAAATCATGATGATTAGCAGCACTAATCATCATGAAATGCCGTGATGGCATGTGGAGAATGCGACAAGAAAGCTTACAAAAATAGAAAAAAAAAAACATTTCACACTTATATTGACTGACCGTGGTGGTAGATACTGCCACATAAGGGACTGGATGTTCCATTTTATTTTTATTGAAGAGGTTTATTCATTGCAAAAGAAAATTAATAGTCTCAAGACATTTCTTGAATAATGTTTTCTAACCTATGCTAGGAAGAATTTGACCCAGTTACTTCTGCAATTTATTGCAGAAACAATTTCAAAGTTTCAAATTCTTCAGCCTCTTCCATCAGGAGTAGAAGTGGTGATGTCCATGACTTTCACAGTTAAAAGGCTCTCTGTTTGCTGGTTCAGATCATAGCTTTAACCTTGTACATCCTCCGGTTCTCAATCACTATGACAAAAAGGGGCGAGTGCAGCATCCATCATCCATCACTCTGACAGCAGCAGCACCTATTCCGTACGAGCACATGCATCCCAGCACATGAGCAATATAATGAATAATAAAGAAAAGAGATAAATATCCTACAAATTTGATTACAGAAGTGGTTCAGATATAGAGGGGATTGCATTTTTTGATTAACTAAAATCCATTTTGGTTCCCTGGCAAGACTGTGCCGAGGTGCTTTACCTACACCTCGAATGTTCGGGACCCGTCACAGCTGTATCCACTGAAGGCTAAACAGTTGAATTATGCAACATGAAGTATTGACGGTTGCAGTCTGTGTTACCTGTGGAACCTGAATATACTGAACCACCAAATCTATTCTGTTTCACAACCTTTACCATAATATTATAATATCTTAATAGTTCTAACGGTAGACACCAACTAAATGGAAATATCCTTGAAAAGGTCAAAAAGAAGCGAAGCAACACTGTTAAAAAAGAAAATTAGAATCTGTCTGGAAGTTTCAATTCATGCCTTCTGTCTTTTTACAAGTTTAGAAAAGTTTAAAGGTTTAGCCTTCATATCAGCATATAAAAATAGACTGTTTCCATGTGAAGAACAAATAGTACTGTGGAGAAGCAGGCAAATCAAATCTAAATCTGTCCTAGAGAGATAGACGTAGAAAATATAAAACTAAGAGAATATCCAGATGCAGCTGACATACCACTTTATGTTTTCCACGTAGCATGATCTAGTTGAGGTTATGAGTTCATAAAACAAAAGCAATTGCATTTAGAAAGAGTATTATTTTTTATTTCATTGTATTCCTTCTCTTTTTTTCGTTCTTGCAATACCACCACATTCAGCAGGTGGCACTGTCACCTCAGAAAGTTTCGTAAATACCAACTGGTTGATATGTTTTATGTACATAGGTGTAGCAAATGCAAATGTGTCAGTATCTACTTTGGTCTCTGATGCACTGGTTATGTTTTCCTACCTGATTTGAATTTTTCTCTGAGATATTCATAGCTCGAGAGAAGAGATAGTTTATAACCTCCATTATACATCACCATAAGCCTCCTAGTAACAAAGCCAGGTACAAACATTCACGATACACAGATAAGTGTACATAAATGATGCATTTCTGAAATAAATTACAATAGAGATGAAAGGGTAGGATAAAAATAGTCAGCTTGGTTTGAACAGTTTCCATTGTGTTTTTTTTTTTCTCCTTAATATCTAATTTATATGGAAATGAAAACATGTTTGTTTATCCATATTGTATGTAGTTATAGGTCTCAAATAAGTCCAGTGTCGGATTAGCAAATAATTTTGATGGACAGAGACCTAGGATGTCAAACTAAAAACATTGCAGATGAACTACAAACTGTCATATGAGAGACAGTTATTACAAATATTTTTTTCAATTTTCTCTTCAGTGGAAAGATGGACCAAAATACTTCTGCATGCAATTCTCCTTATTATAATCATTTTCTGCAGGTACATATTGTTTATGTTTCCACAGGTCACCCACAGCTGTGCTAACTATAATTTTGTCATTGTAAAATTTAATTCAGCGCAAGTAACAATTCTCCTGGTTGCTAGATTTACTCCGGTTTCCTCCCACAATCCAACCAAATGCATGTTAGTTTAATTGGATATTCTAAATTGTTCTTTCGAGTGTGACTGTTTGGTTTTGGTAGGCGGATAGCAGAACTGGACATGTCTTTTGGCTAACAGTAAATATAATTTTTACTAAATTGAATTATCTAAGCACAAACTATGTATCCCTTAGATTTTCATTGCAAAGTATGAAAGAACAACTCTACTGGATGTTTCCTTTTGCAATTTGCCACAATTTAAAATAGGTGATCTGGTCGAAAGGAGCTAAATTCAAACTTCCTGGTCGACCTGTAAAAGGCTATGTGTGGCACAAATAAAACTGCATATAATCAATATCCACTTAAAAATCCCCACTGTGAAAATGGCAATGGCAGCAACAGTGAAGCCTGTCGAATGCCTGTCCTTTTAGCCTCCTCTCATTGGTGTCAAAGTATTGTTCTTTAACATAGTTATATAAATCAATTAAGTATTAATCATTAATCACTAAAGCTTTTGTTCATTGGCAGTTGAGATCAAGATGAATCCATATCAGAATAATAAAAATAGAGTCAGCAATGAAGATAGAAAAGTGAACACAGGAGTGTGAATTTATGTGATGAACTGATGTATCTGGTAATAAATCAGCAATGAAAAATTAGCTGCAGGTTGTGTCACTAGCCCTCCAGTTGATAAACACATGACAATTTGCATCTGTAACTACCTCTGTCAGCAATGGATCATTTATGATTGTGCTTCTGTGCTGTCATACATGGCAGCAGCGTGCATCAAAATCATGTCAGACTTGATGGGTGATGGATTTATCATTACAATCGTTCATATTCACCCCATCTCAGACGAGTTAGGTCTACAGATTGCATAAATTGTTTGTCAGATTCAATCCATCTGCTGCTCATCTCATATTGGGTCGCAAAGATCAGTTCTGTCAGTTCCTTGTCTGGCTGCTCCAGGTTCTCCTCAAAGTGGGACATGATACAGAAATTGTGAACTCCCCAGAAAGCATCCTGATCAAATAGAGCCTCAACTGACTCTTCATCGTGGAAGAGCGTTGGCTCTACTTCCAGATCCCCATGGATGATGGAGCTTTTCACCATATGTCTAAAGGGCCGGTTGGCCATCATACAGGAAGACAGTTCTTTTCAAGCCTGTATCTCACACTCGTTCTGATGAACCAAATCTTAGGACCACTGTTGAGATTCAGAAAGTACCCTATATTTATCCCAAATAAGCTTTCACAGACACCCTTTGGTTTCACAATTTAAAATGTATTCCTGCACAGAAGACATAGAAGGACAAAAAAAGTTTACTTTTAAGCTCAGCTAAATGTCTCATACAGAGACAATGAGCATCGGATAATGAGGATGTTGAAACTTGATGTCCTTTTATAAGGCTCGACCACACCCTTAAGACCAGCAAGGCTTCTATGAAGTTCTGGCCAGCTAGTGAGAGATAAGAGCAGATAATAAACCAGGTTCAAGACATATGATATAGTTCCTTAGTAACTTGGTGAACTGGTATGATTCAAACATTTCCTGTTAGCTCAGAGTTGCTATGTTGGTACTACATCATACTAAACTAAAATAGGGGAAAGACTATCTCACCATCAGTTATTTGTCTGCCTCCTTATTTCTCCCTTTGTGAATTTATTAGATGATATGATCTCCAGCTGCATAAAGCCTAAACAAAAATAACCTTCCTAGAAGCTAGGCGAAACTCTCCCTGGAGTTCTACAGATGTGTTTACTATTCAGGCCAAGTTTTTCAGAGGTATCCTGGTTCCACATAAATGTGGCTGCTCTTAAAGAGGTCTGGCAGTCTATGTTCAATTAGAGACAAAGAAAAGGCAATTCAGAATAACCTGTATATTAAATATATTCATCCAATGTGATTTTAATGGAATAAATAACCAAGTGGTAGTGATGAAGGCAAAGGATTAAAGAAGCTTCAGCGTATGCGCTTGTCACATTTCTGTTTCTGCAAACCGATTATTTATGTACATTGCTTAAGGCACACAAGAAATTATGCAAATGAAAGAAGCAATCATCTTGTGTATAAACGGATTATCTGCTTCATGTTCAATTTATTGATGTATAAATGACCATTTGCGCAAATTTGTGCCCGTCGTTGCGCATCTGATCTCCTTTGCACTGTGTAAACAGACCGTTTCACGCACTTGTGCCGTACGCACACAATGATGTGCTGCCTGTAGACCGGTACTGTAGAAGCCACACCTCTTGCCTACATGGGGGAATCTCTAAAATATAGATCAAAAGGCAGAATTTCTGTCAGGCATTACTAATCTTTTGATGAGAGGTTTAAAAGGCTTCCTTTGAACTGCCTCGGTTTTTAATTAAAGGGCAACATGCACAAGACAAAATTCAAATAATAAATTCTCTATCAAGCAGAGAATTTTGACCTCCCCAGGGTGATATAAAAAGACAGGAAAACAAGAAGAACTTCTCTCGTCTGTTTGTCGAGTACACAGGCAAACAACTGCACATATGAGATAAAAAGCACTATGAATATTAACAATGTTTGTTCAACCATGTGCCATTTCAATATGTATCAATGCACGTTGTATTAAATAAAGACCTGCACAGAACCAGTTTGAAAATGGTGTAAGCGAGACAGAAAAAACTTGAATCGTAAACCCTACCTTGCCTGACGTCTCTCGGTGCTATGGCGATTGCATCGTTGGAATGAAGTTCAGTTACACAGCAGTCATCAGGGACGAGGGAACCGTTGCTGAAACTGTGAGGTGTCTCCGGAAGTAGTGGAATCGGCGGCGCCATGATGTTGTGATTAGGACAAATGCAGCCCGTTTGCGTCATCCCACAACCATCCCCATCAGCAGTCTCCTGGTTCCCATTGGGGTCCGTCCGCAGACACTCCTCAAACCAACGACAGAGCACGCCGCAGGTGAACTGACTGGAGTTCTCGTTGTTAATGAGCAATACCTCCACCAGCCTCTGCTCCACCAATTCCTTTGTTACCTGAGGCTCATCTGCAGCAGGGTGTCTCGTCAGACATAACTGAACAAAGTTTTTATCAAACTGCAGGAAGGAGTAGGGTCTGTCTGAGTTCAAGGGGCTGCCGCAGAGATCAATGATCTCCTGATCCCTGGCTGTTGCCGTTTGTAGATGGAGAGGGCAGCTTTGATTGGCTAGGTGGTGGTCAAGAGACAGGAGCATGGGGTGGTGTATTTGGCAGATGATAGGATTTCGGGTGAAGCGGAGGTAGAGGGAGTACTTTGTAGGATCTGGATTTTCCAAGGACCACGAACAACCAGGTGTCCTGAAGGGAAAAAGCTCCCGTAGGGAGAAAGAACCATAGAGCACCCCTGCTACAAGGCTGGAGCATGGTGAGGAGATGGGTGAGGGCCCCCCTTCTGCCCCTGTGCTGGGGATGCTTTCGGCAGCCCCATAGGCAACCTCAGCTAGGGTAGAGAGAGGAGCTAGAGGAAGGGCAGACAGAGCAGCCAGGGCCCCAGCCACGGCCAGGAGGGAGGACAGCACAGACAGACACACCCCACCAGCAGTGTTCATCCTATGACATTCGTCCTGCAGGGGGAGAAAGAGAAGAGAAATGATCAACATTGGACATATTTGGTAGCATCCGTAAACAAAACTGACAAAAATCAAGATGACATAGACAAAAGACAGACTCAAATGTGTTATACATGTCGATACTAAAGACGCATGTCTGGTTGAAAGCGTTTCTAGAATGATTTGTGCATCGCCTCAGAGGATTACAAAACCAACTTCATGACAGCAGTTCTCCTGAAGTTTTTCAAATTCACAGACACACAAGAACTGTCAAAAACACAAACACATCCCTGCTGGGCTGGATTAAAAGGGCTGATGACTTGGCTGTTGAGACATGCACTGTGGGGCCTGCTCTACCCTTTCCTGCTGATATGTGCGTGTGAACAGATTTGCGCACACAAACAAACTCTCATGAACACACACTCCCGTCCTGCTGAGCAGCTCCCCTAAGGTTCTGGCAAACTATTACCATCACTGACACAGCGAGGGTCCGCCAACAGCCTGATTTTGACTCAGAGTGTGCACACACAATACCGAAAAAACAAAACAAAACAAAAAAAAAAACACGCTCTCTGCATACAATATTTTTCTTCAAGCTACTTGAGGAGTTACGTCTCTTGCCGTGTGTCTACTCGATCGCGCAAGACATACGAAGCATCTTGGCAAAAATGCAATTTCAGGAGGTTTTGGGGAAAATGGGGCATTCTTGCCTGAACAAGCAATACCAAGCTGATGTTCATTTCTCTGAAATATTGACAGTTAAATCTAGGCCTATCATGATTACAAATTTTGCTGAGCGATTGTCTCAAAAATTATTGCGATAAATGATAATATTGTTTGAAAACCATTTTAAACTGATGCAATGGTAATGACATAGTAATGCAAGAGATATCCTGCAAAGAATAAATGCACTTTATTTTCAAAAGAACATTTAACACTGGAACTGGTAAACAACAGTGGAAATAAAAACTACATTCAACCAAGAGTACAGATTATGAAGTAGTGATATTGCCCTTCAATAATCATTAGATTTAGATAGAGAAGATGAGCATGTCTGACGACCTCATGCAATAGTTCACACTTCATGATTTTTTCCCTAATGACAGTCTTAGAAAGTCCAACGTTTTAAGATTGGACTTTCTATAAACGCAACCGATCATCCTGTAATGTATGGTGTGTTCCGACTGATCGGGTCCAGTCGGTAAAACGTTGTGGCCTCTCCCATCTAAATCAAGCATATTCAACATGTTGGATTATCTTGTCCGGTTTAACATTGCACTGTGTGGGGGTTTTCTCGACTGGGAGCGAGAACGCAGCCTGTTGAATGTGACAGGTAGTCAATCAGAAAGGACGGATTCCCTCCGCGCTTTCTGAGGAGAAAGCACGGAGGGGAATCCCGTACATCGGAGATGATATGTGGAAGCAATATTAATGTTTATTCAACATTTTGTGCAAAGAATATCCACAAATTGACAAGGAGAGGAGTTGGAGCGAAATTGCTACCACAGTTGACTCCGGTAACTTTTCAGCTGTTCTTCGTTAACGTGACATAAATAGGTTATAATGATATTCATTCAGTCAGGACTTTACGTTGACACTGGCCACATACATTGCAGGTAGATTGTAGGAAAACATTGATTAATGCCTGGTTTTAAAATTAGTGGACTTGTAGCGACTATTTTGTGCCCATTGTTGGACACCACACGGCACGATTGAACCCATTATACCTATGATTTTTGTCGGCTAGTGTGTGGTCTCAGGTTTTGAAATTGGCCAACGACCACAATTCCAAAATTGTGTAGCGTGAACTAGGCATAACACTAAGAAAATGAGGAAGGGACGGGTCAGTGGAGAGCACCAGAGTTGAGCCTTTTTTCATCCAGTGTCATCAATAGAAAGAGAAAAAGGCAGGAAGAAACGATAAAGCCGATAAATTAAAATGAGGTCGATAATTTTCCTTTATTGTGCGATTAATTGATTTATTGTTTATCGCAACAGGTCTAGTGAAATCACACCCTTGCATTTCCTCAAATATCTTAAAGCAATTTAAATGTTAAAAATGAAAACAATTTCCATGATTTAAGTATTTTTTTTAACTTGCGCTTAAATTTTGTTTATCCCTCATTTCTACAATTTTAAAATGCCCTTAGCCTTACTAAAAATGTTTTCATATTAATAGAAATGAACAGAAGAATAAATGGTACAGCGCACAAAAGGTATTAATGTCTCCGTTTTACATTTTAAAGCTTCACAAAACAATAGAAACCCACAGATCATATTATGATATATATTGGTGATGTACACGTTTTGTTGCCACTGTTAAGTTAATATTAGACAACACAACCATCATCAAAATGGAAAATATTGCTTGAACAACTTGTACAAGTTCAAGTAAGAATCTACCTTCTTGAGCCATGAAGCTGTCCTAATAAGTTGTAGCCGTACCCTTTTCTAGTGGCACATCTTTTAATTTATTACTTATTTCAAGCTGAAAGCAGCAACCAAGGTTACCAAATTTGATGTCTCTATGAAGAGACCTAATTACAGAAGCCTCTGTGCGTAGCTTTCAAGCTATTTCCCCCTCGTTCCTAATTAATGACAAACACAGTGTTACCCATGATTTTATATAAGAATCTCCAGAATTGCAAACATAGATCACAAGGTCTAGGTAACACACAACAATGTCAAAAAGAGAGCACTGAAAGGCAACTGTGTTTCTGATGTACGAGGGGTAAGTCATGGTTAAAAGTCTATTAAAGGAAACCAAAAGCCAGATGAGGAGGAAGATTTAAAGGCAGCAGAGCATTAAGGGGACTGAAATTAAACTATTAAGAAAAAGAAAAAAATCATAGGATATTTGCATCACTCACTGTAAAAAAAAAGGAATAATCTCCGATGGGGTTTGAGGCATTCTGCTGATGTTGACTCAGAGTGATGCATGAGCATAAAATGCTTTACAATCATGTTCAAGGACAGCTTGTTGACGTAGAAGACGTACATTATTCTGTCATGAAAAGGTCATGGGGAAGGTGTTTTAAAAGGAAACTAGCACACTTTGTATGTTTCTAAATGGGCTTGGTTGAGAAAAATGAAAAAAAACTACTTTAAATGCATCTTTGAAATTGCATTTTACTTTGGGCTCTTTTTCCAATTTAATCCGTTACTTCGGTTATAATAGAGAGGGTTATGAAGAAAGAATCATACAGGCCAATGGACAAATTTGGGCTGTGTGGGCTCTCCACTGAAGTTAAGGTAAACCAAGGTTTTAAAAGTTATCGTATGAAAGAAAAAAAAAAAATTATCAAACCATTCAATAACTTGAAGGAATTACTGAGTCATTCACTGCAAACCACTTACTCAATGCAAACTGCTGGGTTTCTTTATTCTGAAAAGTTTAACTAGTTTGTATGATAATAGAGCCACATATCGAACTAAGTTTGATACGTAGGATCAATTGGAAAATAAGTACTTGGAATCAGTCTGATTGGATTGCATTGAGTTTTTTTTTTTTTGTAAATTGCTTGAAATAGTCTACAAATTAAATTGGAAATAACTAAGTCAATGTTCAAAATAACAATTGTAATAATGAATACAATTATGGGGGTTTTGTAATAGAAAACACAGTTGTTACTTTTCTGGTTTACATATGAACTAATACATTATACAAGTTTGTTTAAAATGTTTTTACCTAGACATTGGTTATTAAGCCATAACAGTGCCGTACTGATGTATGTCTACTAATGTGTAGTCAGTGTAATTTTTAGAGATGTTAATTTATAATTTTTTATATAGTAATTTTAAATTGCCACTAAATTGGCATCTCTTTCTTGAAAAAAAAATTTAAGGATTTCATTTATCAATAAAAAAAATTATAATTAAAGCAGAGACATAATAAAAGAAAAAATGAAATAAAAAAAATATGTTCTAACTTAGCAAATAATAAAAAAAAAAAAGAAAATTACCTAAATCCACCCAAGCAGAAATACTTTCAAAACATGTTTAATAATTTTTGAGAAAATCTGAAAGTTTAGTTTCTCTTTTCCTGTCCTGGTTTAAATGATGTAAAGACAGCATGGAGGCCTACATATGTAGCTGTTACAATCTGCATTTATGTTTTTCAGCGCCTGTTTTTCTTCATCTCAGGGTCCTGACGCTGTTTCGAAAAAGCTAACCCATTGCATGCTGTGAGCTATGCTCCAGAGCATCATGCTACTTTGAAAAAACAAGTTCATACGGTCCTCCAACTTCAAACAAATATGGCATGACATCATACATCCACACTTCTCCACAGCCGGTGACACAGTTACTCACGTTGCAGTGTGTCACAGAAATGTTGCATCAAGCGATTCAGTGGAAATACGATGTGCTGTTTTATATGACAAAATAGTTTCCTTGTTTATGGGCAATGCATTGCACTTCTATGCTCAGTTTCATCTTATTCAACATTTTTTATATATATCTACTGCTCTAAAAGTTAGGGTGTTTTTCAACAGAGTTTAAACTTGAATACAGACTTAGCAGTGCGTAGGCAAAAATGCATTTTATGGGTGAAAAAAGTCAGAGGCGTTAAGCAAATTGTTTTTGGGACAATGAACAATGAATATTCATAAAGGCACATACTGTGTAAGAATAGGTCCTAAAGGGCTGCCTTCATGAGGGCATTCTGTCCCACTTCATTTCTAAAACAGCTCTTCACTTTGGGCATCCTTAAATATTCATCATCTTGGATGTCTGCTTTCCCCTCCTTCCACCTTGACATTAATGGCATTACCAAGGATGGCAAGCTCTTTCTCTGTCTCTCTTTGCTTTGCATGTCTTCTTGGCTTTGGCTTCGATTTTTTAATTCACGGAGTTGAAAACATATA
>CAEFZX010026380.1:0-37868 GCA_903066825.1 Alfaro cultratus | reverse complement strand
GGCCCGATGAGAGGAGTCTGAGAAAATCTTACATGCCTGATGCTGGCATCTCTTCTTGTGGACCTCCTGTGATTGCCCGTCAGCAATTCCCTCTCAGCTTAGTGCTCTTTTAAGGTTCACACTCAGTTCTCAAAAATTAAATGTTGAACATGGGTCAATACTCATTAAAACCTTAAAGTAATCAAAAGTAATTAGTTACATTACTTTTTAAAAGTAATCAAAAAAGTTACACTACAATTACATTTTAAACAAGGTAACTTGTAACTGTAACGGATTACATTTTTAAAGTAACTTACCCAACACTGTGTACAAACACATACACACAAGTATGTGTGCAAAAACAACATCCCTCAACCACATGACTGCTTTCAGACTGTTGAAATTGAAAAAAAAAAAAAGTCATGTCCTGCTTAAAATCAGAAAATTTTTATTATCTCCTGATATTGAAAGAGGATGTACCTCGTTTTAACCACCACTGTAGTTTCAGAGCCAAAAATGTAATTAACAAGGTTCCTCAAAGAGCTCACTCTTGTTTGATGGATGCAGACAGAAATGAGAGGATGGGGATTTCTTCGGGGTATTTAGACAACACAATTTACTGTGAGAACATCCAGGAAGGCCCCAGATGGCTCCAACATCTCCTGCAATATTGACTGGCTGGTAAACAGATCACAGTTTGTGTGAAGGAAGGATAACTTGATGAAGCGGGTGGGTGGTCTGCAGGCAGGAGCCCTGCAGAGCTTTTTCTCCTGGTTTTTCTGTAATTTATACACCTACACTTCCAGCCCAACTCAGAGTTCTGTCATCCTGCAGAAATGCTCAGATGACTGCAATCTTAAAATGTCGGTTTTTTTAAAAGACCTAAAATTGCTTTTTACACACTTGCTTTTGGTTAGTTAGTTAGTTAGTTGTTTTACTGGCCTCTTGCAGTATTTTTGTCTTGTTGTTAAGCACTTTGCAATATTTATTCTGAAAGTTTGGTAAGCCACATCATTATTTAAATTCAATCTGGTAAACGATCCAAACTTTGGATCTTTCAAATCCAAAATTTGAAAGACTTTAATTAATTTTGGATTATTTAGGAATTTAAATATTTTATATTTTCTCTTGTGTTTTTGACTCACATAAGAATCATTTCAAAACATTGCGCCTGAATCACACAGCAGATGACTTCATCTGAAAGCATTAGTGAGCGGTGCTCTCCTCACAGTAATTCTCTAATTCTACAAAAGAAATATTATATAATTTAGGAAAACACATCACTTTCATCTAACTAACTTTCCATCCCCGGCAGCCTTGTTCTCCTTTGAGAGATGCAGCATTGTTGTCGCTGTTTAGTTCTGTGAAACGGGTTGGGACACGGTATTTAATGGAGGCAGAGTGCTCAGTCTTTTCATTTCGGTGACCCAAAGTGATGAACCAAGACAATCAGCATACACCACCAGAAACAGCCTGAGGCACTAACATCTATTCAGACCCCTTTGATTTAAATCTTAACATACCTGCAGGCCATGAGTGTAGGCTGCAGGATTTCTTTTTGAGAAAACTTGTTTACATGGTTACCTACATGAATAAATGTTTATCTTCTACATGTAGTAATAAAGGGCACTGCAAGGTAAGCAAATGACCTATGAAACCAAGAGTAATCAGGAGCCTTTGCATTTTGTACAGACAAGTTTTGACAATATGATTTGATATACAGACTTTCAGTGATTCAAGTCAATGAATAAATGAATGAACGAATGATTGAATGAACAACCTCTATTGAATGTAATGAATGAACAAACTATGCATCACATAGCAAATCCACTGTCGGTTTATCATAAAACCAGTCTTGATTTTGCTGTCTGATTTTAGGTTTTTGTAAGTTTTTAGTGATTTAGAAAGTAACAGCTAATGCACTGTAGTCCTCATTAAGCTCAATTAGGCTCAGTATTCATGATGGAATAATAAGAAAGAAACTGACATAAAAAAAGTTTCAAAGGAAACGCACACGATCACACACACAAGGACGGGTCTCATATGTGCCAAAGAAAAGTATTTTGATTTTCCCCAGGATTTCAAGGAAACTGTTTTGTGAACCAGGGAGACAAAACTGACATGAAGGAGTAGACTACACCAGGACTGATTCTTGATATACACAGATTTTACTAATGCACACAGAAAATTCAAATTAACTGCACCTTTGCCGTTTTATGCTTGAAGATAGGTGTAGAATACAGCACTGAACAAAATACAATAAGATCAAATGATAAGCTGTGGCTGGTGAAATAATTAAGGACAGGTACATTGAAGTGGTTGACAGGAACCCATTAATCCCTTTAGTGAAGATATGGACGGCAAACATTATCCCTGACGGGCAGAAGAAAAAGGATTAAATGGAGAATTGGAGAATAAAAGATAGTGAAAAGATGAGGGTAAGGTACTTGTTAGCTTAGTGGGATTGATTGGTGGAAGTGTAATTACTTTTCATCAAGTAATTATTATTAGCTCAGCTAGATTCTAGTTAGTGGGCTAAATTTGTATTCACACACACCAAGCATTTGCTGAAGTTCATGTCAAATCCATTTAGTCATGTTATAGAAGGGATGGGGGTCACTGTTGCCATCCAGAGAGAGTTGTTTCTCACATATTTAGCACTTAATATTACTTCAGGATTTCTTCTGATTAATTTGTTAGGTTTTGTGCACATCCATTTGTTTCTAATTAGTTTCAGTCCCATTTATTGAAATAATATTGCACATTTATTTGAGTATCTATTTTGACCATTGTGAGTGTGTCCTTGTCACTTTTGTGAATGAGTGCCTGATTAATTGTTGTGCTTTCTCCTTGCAGTTGATTGGCTGGAAGGGGTTTAAAAGGATTAAGCCCCACCGACCGGGGGAGAGAGGAAGTTTGGATGAGCCTCCTGTTTTAATAAATGCCACTTTCTGTTCTTAAACCACCTATCTCTGTTAAATTGTCTGGGCTGGGAATCGTAAAAATGGATCATAAATATCTGTGTTAGAGCAATATTGCTGCAATTCTAGTACATGCTGATAATTTATTTAGCCTGAAAAGGAGTTCTGCCTTTTCAGGATCGATCCTAAATTATTTTAGAGCTCCAGGCGGGTGAAGCATCAGGATGTTCAGAACTTCCTGAAACCGCATTCATAAATTTTGCAACTGTTGTCTCAGCAAAGGAGATATTCTCAAAACTGAAGCTGATCCAGAACTGCCTGAGTGATCTATGGGACAGGATCACTTTGCCTCTCCTGCCATAGGCAGTTTGAGTGATGAGGCGGCTGAGCAGCTTTCCTGTGAGAACGTTATCGGTGAGTTTGCATCTGGGTAAGCCTGAAAGCAGACATTTTGAGAAGAATAATAATTTAAATTAACTGCAAACTGCTATTTTTAAGTGAGTGGGTTTGTTTTGTTGCTAAAAAAAAATTCTAGTTTATTTTTTTATTATTATTATTATCCCAGGAAACAACCTATGTTGATTTCTACAGTCGAGTTATGTTTTGAAGCACTTTAGCAAGTCTGAGTGGTATGTATAAAAAAGGATTTGGCTTGGCCTAATCAAAAAGTTTGGACTAAAAATTGATTGAAATGCTGTAAAATGACTGTAGATGAGGACATTGTTGTTACAAAAAAAAAAATTGCGACTGATTTTAACAAGCCTGCAAAGATAAATAGTCCACAATTCCTACATTGTTGATGTAAAAGACACACTTGATGGCAATTGTTTTCGCCAAGGGCGACAACAAGCAAACGCTTTCCCACATTAGGCATGGCTGTTTGGACAGACTAGTAAAGATTTTTATGAGCCCACATATGGCTTTAACTCTATCAACATGCTGACTTTGAAAGTCAGGCACCAAGTACTTGAATATCTTTTGCTGTTTCTTTTTATGACCATGATGGAGCCTCTGTTGGACTAATTACAGGTTAAAGGAGCTCATATGCAGTGAAACATATCAAGTCAACTCAGTGATGGTTCAGTTCATGAACCTTTCACAGCACATCAAGCAGTTCAGTATTTTAACTAACTAAAATCACCAGAATGAGTGAAAACACCAGTCATACGCATTTTTACAGTCTTTCACATTCTGCTTTGAAATAATTATTTAAACACTTAAAAACAATCATAAGGACCCTCAATAACATTGAAAATTATTTTTTAAACCAGGGTTAGATGAGAGGGAAGTTCAGGCAGTAACATGTCAATTGTGACCCTTCTGTTGCAATTTTAACCTAAAAAAATTGCAACAGCAGGAAAAAAAAACCCAAGTGCTTTCATCCTTGGTCATCCACTGCTGTGCTCAGCGCACACACCCAAACACACACTGTTGTCAGTCGATACAGCAGGGAGGTCGCCTGCCATGTTGTAAATTGTGCAAATAATCGTCCATTGCGCCTTTTGTTGTTTCAGAGTAGACCTTTCATTTGTCTCAGCAAGAAGCAAATCCAGGCAGTAATTTGAGGTGCCTTGAACTGAAGGCACACTAGGCTTCAGCTGGCAGCCTAGAGGCTCCTGCACTTTCACTATGAAATGGATGAACTAGCTGGCTGAGATCAGTAATTAACTATGACTCAAACTGAGCATTGAGAAAATGCTACTGACAAAGAGGAGACTGTTGTACAAGCTAAGTGGCAATTATCGCAAATTGTCTGGCAACACAATTGCCTCATTGTTTCAAGTAGATTATGAATAGAAGTGATATTCTCTATGACTCCCTCCATATGTAGCATTTTACATTTCTCTTTTAACAAAGGTTTAAAGTCTTAACAGCCTTTTTACACGGAGATGCGTGACTCATTGTCACAAGCTTTATCAAGCCTGAGTGATATCTGAGTTCACCAACTGTTACCTTCGGGCAATGAGTGAGAATTGGAAGACTTTTTAAATGGCAGACTTTAGAAGAGGAAATACATGCCGTACAGGCATCTTATTAGGAAACCAGGCAATTAGATGAAAATCTGACAAAAATGAAAAGGTCATTGTGGAGAAAAAAAAACTCTGGTGTAGACTGTTGGAAGAGGGAACAGATGAGGGAAAAATGATGTGGGTCACTGCTGCAGGCATCCCGAGGGTGACCGTCACGGTAAGTCATAAAAATATATCTGCTTAGTGGCAAGGGTGGAGTGGAAGCCCCAGTTTTTGGAAGGAGGTTCTGAAAATGTAAGAACATCGCAGGATAACCATGAATCACTCTGTTACACTGATGAAGTGGATAACTATGATGCTTTTAGCAAGTTGTTAGACATGTTTTCACAGATTTGCTATAAAGCACTCCTGAGTGTGCTAAAAAGCATTGTCATTAAGGATTGCAGCCCGATCTCAGCTGTGAAGAGGCTTAAACACGTCTGTATCGTTGGGCTTTTATGCAAAAAATAATAAACTCTTCTTGATGGAGAGGCTTCAGAGCATTTTTCATTGTGTTAAATGGGCTAAATGTCAGTTAGCACATCAGGGGTAGGTTTCCTACTTTACAGAAAGCCAAAGTGACCATTAGGTAGCCTATCTGCGCTGCCATTTCCCCTCTGAGATTGCATCATGAGGCTATTAGCTTCTGGTCAAAACACTGAAATTTGAACCAGTACCTCAGTCTTGCAGCTGCAGTCAATCTTATTCTTTTTTTTTTTTTTTTTTATTCTGGTGATGCTCCATGTAGACAGGTCAGTGTTCTTTAAATAAATGGCTCTTGGCAGATGCACAAATGGAAAAAAAAAAAAAAAAAAAGACATTCAGGTGAACACTGTGGATGCACCCAGCAAGGTGAAGGAAGCAACTGAAGGCAAGTCACATTGTAGAAAAACCTGTTAGAAGAAGAAGAAAAGACACAAATTTAAAACAACACTGCAGAAAAAGTATGGGATGGGTTGCAGGGCATCAAGGTCGTCTTTGCAAAAGTCGAAGAAACTGAACATTTCGATCAAATGCAATTTTTCAGCTCTAAGTGAACCAACAAGTTCACATTTACCTTGTGTGTTTTCTCTCAGCACAGTAGAACTGTAGACATGAGACCATTTTCGAAATTCCTCACAGGTCTTCAGTGGAAAGACTTGCACATTCATGTATAACAGATTTATCATGTTTACAAACTTAACTGCAAATTCACAGCATCAGACAGGACTGTGCAATAATGTTTGATTTGGATCTATTAGAAAGCTGGTTATTATCCTGAGGGGGAATTTAGAGATTCTCACAATCCAAATTCAAGCACATTAAACAAAGTAAATGAAGATTTGCTACTTAAATTTCCCATGTTGGTCCATGGAGTGGGAAATATGAGTTTTCTGACAGTAATGTAAAGCTGTTTGTAGGCTGCAGAATCACAGCACATTTTGAATCATTGCTTCACCATCCATCCTCTTTCCAGTCCCAAGTTTTGTTTAGCCAATTCTGGCATTTTTCCTCAGAGGCTAGTGATTTATAAATGTGGAGCATTTGAGTGGCTCACAACATGCTGAGCCTTATTTAATGTTGCTGGGAGCTGTTATTGAGCTCAACCTGTCAAATGTTTGTTGCTAAAAACAGAAAATTCAACTGAAATTGCATTATTTTGTCATTTTCCTGTCAAAAATAAATAAATAAATAAATAAAAAACACCAGGGGAGTGGACTGCAGCTTCAGTTGTTTGAAAAACAAAAACACAAGCACTTACTTGATGGTGTTATTATTTTGGATGATGAATGTCATAACAAATGGTGATCAGTGGAACCTATGCCTAAACTGAAGGGTCTTTTGTTGGGAAAAACATCAACAACAAAAAAGAAATTCTGCAACTCTTAAGTTTTCCTTGAATATTTAAAGGAGAGCTTAAGCAGTTCTTCTAATTTTCCATCATGTTGTTTATTCAATATTTGAAAAAAATAAAAACATATTGAAACAAATGCGGTTTCATTTACAAAGATATTTAAAGGTTAAATATCTTTAAAATGTCAAAAATCGTTGGAACTCAAATCGAAAGACAAAGTGTTCATTTGTGTGCAGCTGTTTGCCTCTTCAGAGCCCCGGGAAAAACTACCCCACCAGCATATGAATTTTTAATATTCATGAAACGACAAGGAAATTACTTCTATGGGGAGAGGACAAGGAGGAAAGGAAACTTCTACTCTCTAGGAAAACCATAAGGCCTGGTAGACAGTGGCAAAAGGCATGTTTGCTTTAAACCGAACACAGCAATTCAGGAAAAAAACCTCATGCAAAACTGCAAAGACGTGTCATGGTTGGGGATCCTTTGTTTGAATTGAACCCTTCAACATGACAATGAGACAAAATGTATTTACTTGACAGTTAGACACTGACGCCCCCCCACAAGGAGGGAAACCATTTACTACTAAAGAAATGACCTGTTCACAGAAAGTCAAGTGAAAGGAAAATGTGTGGCATAAAAACAAACGCAAAAGTAACAGGGACAGATTCAACCTTTGGAGGAATGTGAACTGAAGCCCATCCTACAATTGTAGGGGGATTCATAAGGAGCGTAATACAACTGGAGTCTTCAAGAGCTGCTATACGGACATTTACTGGACAACTGTGATTTTCCTCTTGTTAAGGCATTTCTGCACCAGAGACAATGTCAGAAATGCCTGGGCATGATTTCATTGCTTTAAAGCTACAGTATGTAAGTTTTTAGAAAGAATACATTTTTACATGTTTGTTAAAACTGTCACGTTGTAGATAATCTGTGAAAAGATTATCTCCTTATTAATGTCTGAAGAAATGCAACGACCAACAACAACCAATCAGAACTAGGAGGAAGGTCTGAGCGTCATTTAGTTAAATGAATTAATGGCAGAGAAACAACTTAAAGTCCAGGAAAACTGTTCATCAGTGGCTATGCTAGCTAGCCTTAGCATTCAAAACTGGCTCTGCTGCTGGATAAAAGCTGTAGTGGCAGCATTGTGATTGACAAGAGCTAAGCGTCCAGGCTCTGATTGGTTGATTCTAGATAGCACTGGGAGCACTGGGAGAAGGCAGAGGAGCTTGATTTTTTTGCACAGATTATCTCTCATAACAGAATAATCTCACAACATGGTGCCAGTGTCAACAAATACGTAAAAAAATAAAAAAAATCTAGAAAAAGTTACATGCAGCTTTAATTGCAGTGTGTTGACCTTTAAATATTGATCAATGACAATTTGATTTATGCCGACAAATGAATTGCTGCTAAATGCCACAGCCAACTCTGCATACAGAAATAAATAAAAGAGTATAACCTTCCATGTGAAAAACACTGGTTGTGGTGCTTCATCATATTTCCAGAACAACTGATTGCAGGTTTTTATCAAGTGACCTTTCGTTCACAACAAAGGGTGGGATTTTTTACAGACAGACTGGACATAAGCAGCCTTTTCTTGTTCTCACCATCTCAAGTAGAATCTGGCAATCAGGAGCTCCAGCAGGTAGGAGGTTTTGTACTTTTACCAGCTGGCACCACCACTGATTACATCTGTCTTTATAGGAGCGTGCCCAAACCTTAGAAACACTTGATAAAACTCCTGTTGTGAGCGGAATCCCATGAGGATCTGGACCATGTCTGGTCATAGCTTCACACAATGATGGGGATTCAGGATCGGCCCATCCCCTGACAGCATAGCTAGTGCAGCCGTTTCCTCTGCTGCAAACTTTAGAGAAGAAGAAGAAGAAGAAGAAGAAGAAGAAGAAGAAGAAGAAGAAGAAGAAGAAGAAGAAGAAGAAGAAGAAGAAGACAACTGAAATTTCATTTCAAATCAGCCACTGCTCTGAATGTACAGCTCAACATAAAATGCCACTTAATATTCACATGACATCACAGCCTTGTCAGCCTGCCCCTTTGCCCTTTTTACAAATATCTAAGCATAGGATACAATTCAGACCCTGCAGTGATGTGAACAATAACAAAAAGGAGACATTTTTCCCATGAAGAAAACTTCTTTTTTCAAAAATCAACCTCTAGTCGTGACTCATGTTAACAATCAGAAAGCAGCTATTTCATGTCCTTATCAAAAACACTTAATAAAAGCTGGTCAAATGTGGCTTTTTTTTTCAACATTCCCCGGAGTGAGAGATTACTATAAGATCATAAATGGAGCTAGAAATCTCTCCAACATTAGATGCTGCCTTTTCTCTGGAGAGGACGTTTTGAGTTTTTCCTGTTGGAATCCAGGTTCTTCACCACCTCACAAACTCCTTCAGTCGGCCGAGCCGTCAATCAATTTCGAGGTAACCACAAAAGCAATCCGTCTCCGAGAACCGAACTTGTTCATTTTCCTGCAGCACACAAACCCGCGCGCTTATCTGAGTCCGACACACGAGCGATAAAAGCTGCAGCAGCCTTCATCTGCGAGAGGAGCGCGCAACGCACCAACTCCTCAGAGGAGGCGCACAGAACCCTGCGACTAAAATCTGGGAAACTGAGCATAAGGTAAGAGGATTTAATCGTCTTTAAAACAAAATGTGTCGGTTTTTTTTGTTTGTTTGTTTGTTTTGTTTTGTAACCCAAAGATAATTTAGCCTGAGCACAAGTGAGGACATGAAAAATAGGACGGAAAGAGAAATTACGCGTGAGAACGCTTGTAATTTAAGGGAATAAGTTAAAGTTCTTCAAGTGTGTTTGTAAGTCATTCCATCGGTCTTTAATCAGTTATGTCCAGATGTCATGCCTGACATTTTTTCTGCATCCAATTGAGACAATGGAGATAAATAAACACCTTGAATTTCAGATAAAAGCCAATATGAGGAATAATAAATACCAATCGGTACTACTATCTGCAATTTTTTTCCTAGAATGTGTAAAATTGATTCCAAACACAAATCGACATTTTTAGGAGAAGTGCGTTCCTTTAATCTGAAATACCACATGTTGAACCATTTATTTCAAGCATCCTCTTGTTCAAACTGAAAATCCTCAGAAACAAGTCAGACTTTTTAAATGTTGCCTGCACAATTGGGAACATCAACACATCCATACCGTGGCGCCTCCTGAGCGCATCTATCTGCTCCTGCTGCAGCCTGCGCTGACTGGCAAGCTGCAATTAAATACCGTTTAACAGCTGATTAGAAGAAGCAACTGCACACATTTAATATTGAATTACCTCGTCTTATAATCAAATGTTTATATTCCATTCGATTTTTTTTACATCCGTGTTTATATTCACTGATTAGAAAAATATTTTTATCACGATTTGAATAGATTTGTTCGCATCGTGCATTTGAACAGATATTAGTTCATATTGTAATTCATCACCATCTACTTAATTTAAACGGCCCGAATGCAAATTTTGAAAATGCAAGTTTTTCCTCATCAATTTGTTTCCCACCTGAGTCAATCCAATAAGCCAAATCCTACCCCTACCCTAGCCATGCACTGCTGCGCATTTCAGACCGCACGTATATCCTTCAAATATCCTTACATGAGCTAAATATAGTGCACCCAGAGCCACCACCTCTGGGGTTGTGCACATGAAGCTGCGCAGAGCATGGATAGCAGTTTGTCCACAGCAGGTGAGTCACGCAGCAGGATTTGCTTTATTATTCAGTGTTTGAGCTGAAGGTCTGCTGAAGCTATAGATAAGATGAAGAGAGCTTTTCTACAGTATACTTGATGTCAGAATTACACTGCAGCTGCAAGCTGCAACTTTCATTCATATCTTTGTAGTCTCTAAATATGGCAGTGAAATTATTCCATTTAGATGTGTCACTTGAATCATTTAGTCAGGGATTCTCATTGCTCACACAAAGTTCTGAGGTACATTAAGAGAAAGACAAAAGTACGGACATCGCCCTGCCTTAACACCACCGCTACTGTTGAGATACAACTAAACCCGCTTACAGCAGCAAGTTTTCTACCACAAATCTTATAGAAAGATTAAAAGGGGTATTATTTAAATTGAACTTCATATCATGTTACATTGTTGTTCCCTCATCCAAAACATACCTGGGGTGTTGCTTTAATCTCCTGTGGCAGCCATTCAGGAGAATCTCTGCAACACAGAACATCCCAACACAGCTCCTCCAGACTAGCGTCAGCAGCTATTAGCAAACACCTGGTGAAACTTTGCATCTGTTGAGCTCAACATAAGAAACAACGTCTCAGTCCAACCCTCCTAAGAGTATTTATAGACTGCATATTGAAAAGCACTGTTGTGATGATGTCGCAAAGGGTAGGAGCTCGTTAAAGAGACAAAGGTCCAATTTCAAGGCGTTCAATTACAAAGTCAAATTTCTTTTAAATCATGTTTTTTATATACTAATATGTAGTATTTCTATAACAACATAGTGGAACATTTTATCTGATTTTCTGAAATGTATATTATTTTTGGAATTAGTGAGAAGCTACATTATTCAAAATAAGTAATACAAAAAAACATAGTTACTTAATTGTGCTATATAAGCACCATATGTGCCTGGAAAATACAGAATACCACCACTTTAAAAAGTTAAAAAAGAATATATATAAGAATTATGTTTTATCACATACAGTGGAGATTCCACAACTCCCTAACTCTATTTAAAAACATCTATTTTCAGTATTGCCTCAACATATGGTGTCCCTAGTAACAAGAAGGCCTTGAAAATGTTTTGTGTGTGCGTGTGTGTTATTCACAACAAATAAAGGTACCATAAACATTAAATTAAAAGAACCAGTTATGTGTGCAGACTTAATCAGTTGAGATCTAACCACTATAAATACTGCATGTAAGATTTTGAACCAGTAGTGACATAATGCATTACACCTGAAAAACTGTGAAGTACATTGTTTAATTAGCACCTATTTCAGCCACTTGTGGAGTAAAGCTTTCTTATTCACCACAAGGTGGCATCCAATCCTGTTGAATAGAAAGACAAATAAGGAATATATAAAAAAAAAAAAAACTTGATCAAGCTCTATGATGGATAACTTTTGTTTTTGCTTCTTCTAATCCCTTTTGGCCAGAGGGCCTACTTCAACAACCCCACCGTGAATGTTGCCTGACTACACTCTGCACATGACAGTAAACATTATTTCCTCCCTTCAGGTCCACACCGTCCTCTCTGGATGGAGGGCACAGGCAGCAGCTGGACAGCCGAGCACAGCGCCACATACGTGCAGCGCGACGACGGCGGCAACGACACGGCTCCGGTGTTTGAGGTGGTGCTGCAGAACAGCTCCTCCACGCGCATTCCTCAGTTTGCTGGTGTGGAGCTACTTCAGTCATTCAAGCTGCTTATAATACCCTGCTACACCCTTGTGGCCATCGTGGGCATCATTGGCAATTACCTCCTCCTCTATGTGATATGCCGCACCCGCAAGATGCACAACGTCACCAACTTCTTTATTGGAAATCTGGCTTTCTCTGACATGCTGATGTGCGCCACGTGCGTCCCCTTCACTCTGGCCTACGCTTTCAACCCTCACGGCTGGGTGTTCGGCCGATTCATGTGCTACCTGGTGTACCTCATCCAGCCCGTGACGGTTTACGTGTCGGTGTTCACGCTTACTGCCATCGGCGTGGACAGGTAAGTTTGTCAACTTGTGGAAAGCTCAAACAGAAATTTTAGCAGCAACATGTTTATTTCTGGTGAAAGTGTTCACTGTTTGCTGCTTTGCGATAAGTCACAATGCGTCAATGTGACAGATTATATGAAATAAGAGACAAAAATGACAGAATTTCAAAATTTATTACCGAAAGAAAAATCTGAAAAACATGGCATGGATTTTTGTATTCACTTCACATATTCCTACAAAAACAAACAAACAAACAAAAATAATCCAGCTGTCTTCAGAAGTTATCAAATGTAATTAGAGTCCACCTGTTTGTTCCTGTTTGCTTAAAGCATGATTTAGGAATAAAACAACATCCGACATGGCTTTCCTCCTAATCTGAGAGCATTAATTAGGGAAGTAGTTAATAAACTCATAGTAACTCTGGGGAAGCTGCAGGGATCCATATTGCAGGAGGGAGAATCTGTAAATAGGGCAACTATTAGATTCCAGTACAGGAATTATGAAAGAGTCGCAATGTGCAAGCTAATATTTAAATTAAGTCAGAGCTTCAAGCTTACCAAAAGTTATTTAGAGGACACAGCATACATGTGGAAACGCCCTGGAGTCTGAAAAATTAGGGTTCCACCATGTTGCATGGACCCAGTACTCCAACAGTGAAACATGGTGGAGGCAGCATCATGCTGTAGGAATCCTTTTTCTCAGAGTTTACTGAGAAGATTAACCAAAGATAAAGGGAAATCCTGGAAGAAAAACTGAGACATGAGACTGTGGAAAAGGTTCACCCAACAAACCTTCACCGAGAGTAAGAACTACGATGGAATGGTTTAGGTCAGAGGAAGTTTGTGTCAGAATGGCCCAGTCAAAGTCCAGACTTAAGGTCATCTGTTGCTACTCGAATTGACTGAACTTGAGCTATTTCGGTAAGGAGAATGGGCAAAACCTTTAGATGTGCAGCTGCAATCGCTGAGAAAAGCGGCTCTAGGAGATATCGACTCTGGGAACTGCATGAAAATGTCCACCTCATTTTTGAATGTGTAAAGACACATTCATACCTGGGTTTTTCCTGCATTTATCACATTAAATCCAAATAACACACATTAAAGTTTGTGGTTGTTAATGCAACAAAATTTGAAAATGAAGAGTTGTGAGTACTTTAGTTTGCTAAACTGATTTAATCAGATTTAAGGCCTATCCACATGTCCTGAACTGCACCCTTTAAATAATGGGAAAGGGTGCTGTAGGTGAGAGGATTAGAAATCTTAAGGCCGTTTTCTATGTGCGCAGCAGGGCTTTTGATAAAGATTTCCTGTCATCATAAAAGTGTTTTTTCCATTCTTTCTCAGTGTTCTTCGGCTCTGAACAGATATTATCCATTAACCTCGTCTGTTTGGTTTATTCAGATGCAAATCTGCCTGAATGAAGGACAAGCAGGATGAAAGATGATTTGTCATATTGTAATACATTCTCACTGTTGCTGTGTTGCAAAAAGTCTACCCCACCTGACCCGAATATTTTTGAGGCCAGAACAAAGTCGTATTTTCCTGGTTGAAAAGTACGCATTTTGCTTCCAGCAAGTCTGTTGGCAATTTCTGAGCAGGTTTAATTTGCAGCGCTTCAAAGCTTACAGTAATATGTCAATTCCTAGTGGCAAGCATTGACTGAAGTTGCTCATCTTCCACCCCTGTAGTGAGTCATGTATGATGACATTTTCCCCATCAGTTCCCATCTGTCTTTTGTAACTTTCGTTCTGCTTCCTCTCAGATATTATGCCACCGTTCACCCGCTGAAGAAGCGAATCTCAGTGTTGGCATGCACCTACCTTCTGTCTGGGATCTGGCTGCTGTCCTGTGGCCTCGTGGCTCCTGCTGTGGCTCACACCTACCACGTGGAGTTCAAAAACGAGGGCTTCACCATCTGCGAGGAATTCTGGATGGGTCAGGAGAGAGAGCGGCTGGCTTACGCCTACAGCACCCTCCTCATTACCTACGTCCTGCCTCTGTCGGCGCTCTGCATCTCCTACCTGTGCATCTCAGTCAAGCTGAGGAACTGCGTCGTACCGGGCCACCACACCGAGAGCCAGGTGGCGGCTCAGCGCCTGCGCAAGCGCAAGACGTTTCGCCTTGTGAGTCTCGTGGTTGCAGCTTTTGGCATCTGCTGGATGCCCATTAGCGTGTTCAACGTCCTGCGTGACATTGACATTGATCTTATTGATAAGCACTACTTTCTCCTCATTCAGCTGCTCTGCCATCTGTGCGCAATGAGCTCGTCTTGTTGTAACCCTTTCCTCTACGCATGGCTGCACGACCGCTTTCGCGCCGAGCTTCGCAAAATGTTCACATGCCACCGCCGGATTGGCATCTCTGCCAACAACTGCGCCACAGCCAGTGTGGTTTTGTGAAGTACCTCTGCTTCGTGCCACAGTCGAATAGAGTTATCTCATTCTGATAACTGTCTGATCCCGTTAAGGTAGATCTGTTCAAGTGCAGAGGAGATCTTGTCAACCAGGTCTCACTTTGCCTTTAAAAAAAAAAAAAGCCTCTTGTTCTACACTTTGCTTTGCACAACTAGGCGATTTTTTACTACTGAGACACAAATGATTGCTTCCTGGAGACGTGGACTGTGTCGAGGTTTTAAATTTCACTCAGTCGCTAACATTTGGCCATGATGTATATATGAAGCTTATTGGAAATCGCCTGCATTGTAAACAATTATCCTCCACTGTGAACAGAGAAGTGCCGAGCAGAACGAGGCTGCTGTTAAAGTTAATTCGATATTTGAAAGTGTGCCCAACACGGACTGAACGGCTTCGCTCATGTCTCCACGGCTGTTGCTAAAACTACAGGCAGACTACGATTCTAAAACAGTGCAGAAAATCTACGTCGTTCACAACTTCTCCTTCTGTTCATTGATTGGGCAGGATGAATTTCAACCAGCGAAATCGAGATCAATGGAAGGAAGCCCAGACAGAGCACTGAAGGGAGATGAGAATCTAATGTAATTGCGTAGAAAGGCAATGGCCGGCTAGCTCCAAACTCAGTGTAGCCATGTAATATAAAAATGTAAAGTGTCCCATTTTGTCAAGTGTTGTTTACGTACACACTAAACTGAAAATAAAATCAATTAAATGTATATTGTTGGGATGTCAAATTTGATTTCTTTTTTTATTTATTTATTTTAATATGTATAGTTTAAGCCTAGGTTTCTGTTAACTTTCATAATTATGGCTCACAGCTTTAATCTAAACCTGAAATTCAGTTTCCCCAGACAATTCTTACTGTTACGCTTTGTCCTACATGATCAGGGAGGGAGATTGATGACTTAGCAGATTATGTGGAAGACAGTCTCCACAAGGAGCGCAAGCCACAAAGGTCATTTCTAAAAAAGCTGGCTGTTCAGAGAGTGCTTCATCAAGCAAACTATTGGAAAGTTGATTGGAAGGAAAAGGTACAGTAAAAAAAACAATGCTTGAGCAAAAGATTTTACAACAACCTTGAAAGCTAAGTCCATTCAAGAGTTTGGTGGAAATTCACAAGACATGGAATGTGGGTGGAATCAGTGCTTCAAGAGCCACCAGACACAGGCGTATCCATCTGTCACATTCCTTGTGTTAGGCCACCTGTAAAACCAGACACAATGTAAGAAGAACCTCGCCCGGGAAAAAGGGTTTTCTACATGGTTTAACTGATGTAGATGTTTTTAAAACATTTAACTGGCCATTTAAAGGTTTGCCTTCTCTTCTCTTTCCACACTATACCAATTCTAATGTTGCGTTGTGATACTGTATGGGTGTTGCTAATTGGTTGAATAAGCAGCTTGATATTTCATCAGGGGCGTTCATAACAGAGACATCCAATGGTTGATCACATGCAGCAGCCACTTACTGGCAATAAAGGAAAGAAAGAAAGATTAAATGTGAGCGCGCTGTGGTGTAATGGTGCAGCGCCGCGTCACACCATCACTTCTGGGTCTAAAAGCATGAATGCTGGGTTAATTTTAGACCTGTAATTGTAGGCCTGAGTGTGTTTGTATATGGTTGTTCTCTGATGGATGAGCAATGTGTTCAGAGTTCGTCCCACCGTAAACACAACTACGAGCAAAGTGAGTACAGAAAATGATTGAGTTAAGAATTGTTGGTGCCAAAAAAAACTTGCATTGATTATAACAGGTGATCATGAGTGTCATTTAAAGTTATCATCCAGTAGTGTGTTTTATTTCCACTAAATGTATTCTGACTTTAAAAAACAGTTCAGATTCCACACCCCAAACACCCTAAATAAATAAATGCTAATTCCTCTTTGTGTATTTTATGACATCACAAGAGGGATGTGAATTGAACTGCACTATGGCAGATGAGCAATGTTCAGAATATTATAAAAAATATATTAGTAAAAATATATTTGTATTTTCCAGTGTTGCTGGATGTTTCAACATTACAGGTTTGTACCATAAATTGTGAATATTTTCAGCTTTTTTTCATCTTCAATGAATTGTGAGTACATCAGCACTGATGCCTGTCTGATACTTCAGCTTATTCTAACAGTTTCTTGGTTTCTGAGCACCAAGAAGTGGGAGTTTTGTCTCCTGTCTGTCCTTTACTGTTAATTAGACCGATGACATCAAAGGCCTTCTTTCTTTTTGCTCGTCTAAACCATGGCTGAAAGGTTCTTCTTATTTTACAATAATGACCTGCAAGTAAACATGAAAAAATAATGATTAAAGTTCAGGCATTCCTTCCTTAAAAAAAGTGTTTTCAACATGAACATTTTCTGAAGGTGTGTGTTGCCAAGTAGCTTCTATTACATAGAAATGTTTGTCTTATAGTTTGAGTATGAGACAGAGGCATGTCCTTTTCTGAAATAACCTGTTTGGTCCAAATAAGAATATTTATCAATCTTTGAAGGCAAATTTTAGACTGGTAGCATTGTTTTTTTGTTGTTTTTTTTGTTAAAGAAATACCTTTACATTTCTGGAGTTCCTCTTTTAACCTGAACATTTCAAACATTATTGTTGACCATCTGCACCTTAAAGGATGTAGCTGTTTAATCTCAGACAACTTTTATCTATTTTTCACTATCATTCTCATACCCAGGTGAAAGAGGATTTAAAAACAAACAAAAAAAAAAACATTTTGTTTGATTTAGTACATGCTGTAGCAATAGGTCATGTCATTGCATGTTTCCATGGAAACACCTTGGCTCCGTATCTTGTTGGTTTGTGACAATAGGCAGCATTCTTTTCTTCTTAGTGTAATTCAAAACTGGCACAAGTGGGAAAACCCAGCACCTTGCTTTGAAACCAATTAAAGATTGTAGCTGTAAATGGCACAAATCTTTTGTTTTGGTACCAAATTCCATATTATAGTTTCTTTAGACAAAATATAAAATCGATCTTTTGATACTGTTGAACAGAAAACATCTCAGACAAACAATCTGGTAATACTTTAGTGTCTTTATTTCAAATAAAGCAAAATTACAGATTTTTATGTACCAATATGTTGGATAAATACTTCACCAAGCTATGCATTCCAGAAATGAAAATCAGATGTCCATCAAATCTTTAGAAAAAAGGGCTTGAAGGCAGTCGTCTATATAGTGTATGTAAATATTTCTGCAAAGGCTTTAATTAGTATGACATAGGCAAGGCTGAATTAGTGTTATCTCTGGTTAACATTAAACACATATAGGAAGACAATCACAGTGATCAATACATTAATTTATAGAAAGGCAGGTTTCAGTACTATTGCTTTTTCATATCCTAAACTGTGTATACTCTGCTTAAAACCAAAATCATATAGCACACATTATGAAGTAGCTGCTTGCTTTGAGCTACCAGTTTCCTAAATAACAGCTCCCTGAAGCAACAAAGGGCACAAAATCCCTGAAAAGATTGAAAGGACAGTGTGATATTCCACAGTGTTCGCTACAAAGTGATGGATGTTGTTAACAGGTTACAAAACAGATGCTTTCAAAAATAATAACAAAAATATAGAATACAACAATTAAGGCTTCAGTGTTGGGAGGAAAGATGAAGTGAGTGAAAAGGGATGGGTATGGGATGAATCTTCAGGAAGCAGTAAATTACACAGAGCACCAGAGTAAAGAGATCAAAAAGATAAAGGATAGTCTCTGCCCTTTGAGTATACTACATAAAGTTCATTAAGTACGGTTTTAAAACAACCCAATCAAACGGCGGTACCTTAGAGTTAAATATTGTCTTTTATGTCAATTATAAAGCTTTGTTGCTTGTTAATGATGCTAAAATTCTCCAAAAACGTTTCCACTCTAAAACTAATAAAAGTGCATATATTTAAAAGACATTCATAGTGCATCTACCTCTTTGAACAACAGTACAAACACATTTCTGAAACATGAAGAGTTCATAAGCCAGGCTCGCTCTGACCCCTCACACTGGCTTGGCAATGTTGAGCAAGATGGTGGGCTTCTCCTCTATGACCCGAACCAGGAGGTTGTCGATGTACTCCTCCAGCTCTGTGATCTTGGCGGCTTTCTTGGACAGGTCAGTCTGCTGTTTAACCACCAGCTTGACCAGCTCCTCGGTTGTCAGCTCGCTGTAAGGGCCGCTTTCCCCCAACTCTTCCAACTGACAGAAACAAAGACAGGGAAATCCTTTGATTCTATTGCTGGAGAAAAATGCTTGAGTACATATTAAAAGAGACAGGTTTACATTGACAACATGTCACAGTGAGAAAAAAATGTTTTCTATATCAGTTCTCAACCTGAATTTTCTTAGGCCTTTCAGAGACATACAGTGCCTTGCAAAAATAAACATTCATATTTTCACACTACAATAATTTGTGTAGTTGACTGAGATTTTAAGCGATACAGAAACCCAATATAGTGGATAATTGCAAAGCAGAATGATGTGTTTTCAAAATGTTTTACAAATACAAATTTGAAAGTGAGGCAGTGGCAGTTTTTGTCTTTTTAAGCTGAAACCTAAAAAGAAGAATTTAACTTTCTGTTTTTTGTAGAATGAATGACAAACAAGACTTTTGTTGTGTGAATAAATGCACCTGTGGAGAGTAAACATGGACAAACTGACCTCATACATGAGCAAATTTCCCTGGTAAGAAAAAAATCTGTAATAAATTAATTTAAGTGGATTAAACCAAAATCTTTAGGACAGGATTTTGAGGGGGGATAACATTATATAACATTGTACAAAAACTAAAAAAGTACATTTTACATGATACTGCCCCTTTAATAAAAAATCTGTTGCAATAAATTCCTTTCCAAAACTACCGAATAATTCATTTGTATTTTAATATCGACTACAAAGACCAACATCATAAGTAGTAGTTGTAATTAAAAAAAAATGTTCCTCCAAAATACATAAAAGGCATTAAATCTTGAGTTTTTAATAGACATTTGAAATTGTAAATTAACAGAAAAACAAACTACAAGGTGTTGAAAATGTTTTTAATTTTTTTTTTTTTACATTTTTCCCATCTGTAACATGTGTAATTATGGTTTACCTTAGTTTTTGCAGGGGTGGTGTCCCAAACTCTGCTCTCTTTTACAGCAAAGGAGCTGGTGGATTGGTTCTCAGCTGAATTCAAGGGTTTCACCGGATGTGGCCTGTTGAAGAAAAAAAAAATTTAATTAAGTTTAGGTTACTATAAAGTCCACATAGGAGCTAAAGTGGGTAGTAAACTGGTGTTCAAAATGTTAACAATAGATTATAAACAGATATTAAAACCAATTAGTGTAAAATTAAAGACCACATATTATGCTTTGGAGGTTTCTAAAGCATTGCCTTGGACACATTTCTACCAAAGAGCTGCCTCAGTGCTGGAGCAAGAAGAAGAGATGTGAAAGAGCAGAAGTAGAAAACAAAAGTTTAAATGGAGCCCTTAGCCATTCCCCAAATGAAATTGTAATTTGTAAATAAGCATAATAAGGACTCCTGAAGAATCATCCACCACAAAGTGATTCCAGACAAAAAAAAAGTAAAACAAAATAAAAAAAATTAAAAAAATCAGAGTGAGGACAGTTTCCAAGAGCCAGAGTCAACAGTGACACCCAAGATCCATATGAAAAACCTCGCCTCCTGTCTCTGAATGCACCATGTTGGAAACAGTTTGATCACCAGTGAATCAGAACAAAAAATTCCCAAATACAAACTCAGGAAAGAGCCTGTTCGATCTCACCTGCGTGGACTCAATCCTTGTCCACTATTGACAGGCTTAGCTTCAGAGGGGGACACCCACGCTTTCAAGAGCGGTTTTCCCCCTGACATATTTTCTGCCTGTGTTGCTGGCTCCTCCAAAAGAACAGAGAGGGGCTGCGAGGAAGGAAAAGCTGAAGTCGCAGTAAAAGGTTCAGCTGGTGATTGATCCTCCTCCCCATGCATTTCAGGCTGCGGTGGGACAGATGCATTGGAGAGACCTCTTGCAGAGACCACCCGATTGTCTGTGGGTAAGGCTGTTGCCTCTTTAGGTCCCGGTTCTTGCTTTGGCGTAAAAAAGTTCTCAGAGCGAATTGAGGATGGGAGAATCTTTCTTCTCGATGAATTCCTCCTTTGGAAGGCGGGACTGCCCGGGTTTGATTGCTCATCTTTTTTGCTGCTCTCACCTTGTTTGACTGAATCAAAGCCATTTACATCAGCAGATGGTTTGTCCTGATTTAAGGTGTTCTCAGAATTACCTGGCATCCCTCCTGTTTTTTCAGGTTTCTGTTTTCTTTGCACGTTGCCTGAAACAATATCCATTTCCTGATCATGCTTCAGCTGTGCCATTGAGTCTTGAGGTAGGCGTTCAGATATGGAAAACTGATCAGACTGTGTAAAGTTCTCCTTTTCCTTCTTGCTCATGCCGCTCATGTTTAAACTGGACAATGCTTGGATGTTCGCCTTTGCAGCAGGTTCCTCTTCGTTTGCTGGCTTCGAGCCACTAGCCCTTTGTCTTGGTTTAGCTGTTGGTGCTTCTTTGTTCGAGGCGACTTTTCTTTGATCATCTGCTGGGGTTGTATCAGCAGCAGCCAATCGACTGGGTGTGGGTGTAGCCGCAGCTGAGGAATACAGCACTTTCCTTTCTCCATCTCTTGACTTTCCGGTGCTTGTGGAAGACGCATTTACAGATAATGGGACTGCAGGTGAGCTGGACCTCAGGAGATATTGAGGAGTGATCTTCTGACCATGTCTCTGACTGGAGTTCACCACTGCAGGAGGGACCTGAGAGGCTGCGTCGTTAGGTGGAGCAGGAGCTGCCACCTTTTTTGATGACACAGGTCTGGTCTCTTGATGTTTCTTGATAGCAGGAGTCTCCTGCGTTACTTGGAACTGAGGACTTGGTTTCTCTACTGGTCCATCCACACTCATTTCAGGACCCATAAGTTCAGGTGTACCGTCTTTATGCTTCAGACTGAACTCGGAGACCAGGTGGTCCCATTGAGTTTGGCCTTTCACACCATGTCTCTTCTGGGGAAAGATTATGTTGTAATCAGGAGGTGGCAGAGAAAACTTCTTTTGCTGTGATCCATCATCCTCTACATACACAGGGTTCTTGAACTCTCTGACAGGAACCTGATTTTCTTCAGGCTGGGTTCTGTGTGCAGAATACGAGGGTGGTTGGGTTGATCTTCTCCTGTGATCCGCCATGGGGGGTGAAGATCGTTTGTATCCAACAAAGGATAAATCTTCTGTGCTGCCGCGAGGAGAACCAGATGGGCTTACGTTAGGTGGAGCTAATGATAAGTGCAAGCTGGAGAAGGTATTGGGGGAATCTGGTGGAACGCTACGAAGGGTAGACTCAAATTGGGCTGGGGAAGGACATGGCTGACTGGGGCTTTGGTAGTCAGCTGGTTCAGACTCCAAAATCTGAGGCAATCTGCCAGGGAGTGAAAACAAAGGCCTACAAGTCAGTGTGACCAAAGTCGCTATTAGCAACATACAACCCGCCACCAGTTAATCCAGGGCATCACACGTCAAATTTTGAGAAAGGGCTTTATAACTTTGACAAAAAAAAGTATAGATATGCAAAAATCAATTCTCAAGATTAACATGGAATAGCAATAACCAGGTCAAATACTGAAAGAAAATCTGACATCTCCCCTGTTCACAAGAAAGACATCAAGTCAAGATCAGTGGCAGTTTTTGATCTATACACCCATCTACAAACAACATTTACTTTCAGGTGGGACTTTATTTAGGTTAGAAAAATCCCATAAAAGTTGGGTATATACATACTGTATTAAATCCCAATTGTGGATATCCTCTAATTTTCTCTTGAACTCAAACTACTACTTCTATTAGAGAACCTACAGCTTAGTTGGTTTTTTTTATTATTTATATCTAATGTTATACTTCAATTTGAAAAAAAAAAAATCAATAAAAACTATGATAAGTGTGTCATATTTCAAAGAAAAGTATTTAGTATTGGCTGGGAAAAGAGTAAATGGTGCATTCCTAATCAAAACAATGCTTCCCCTCCTAAAATAGAATAAAAAAATAATATTTAGCACTTTACTGTTGACCATGAAGGCCAACCACTAAACATTCTTGAGTGTAGTGCATCACATTTCTATTTTTAGCTGCTGCTCAGTCATGATCTCATGACACTGAGATCATCACATATCAGATACAATAAGCAAAACAACAGCTTGACAAAATGTGAAGAAACCGAATGACGCTTAATATGACCTTGAAAGGACACAACCTTGCCCTGTCTACACACTGGAACCACTTAAAACCTTTTAGAAATCAAGTTTGAGTATAAAACAAAAAGGGGAACAACAAAAACAATCTTACCATCTTGACCAAATAGCCTCCAGATAAGTCCAAAAGACAAGCAAAGAGACAAAAGAAAAGCTAAAAATCAGCTGTAGTTTAGAGTTGAACAAAGAGAGAGATAGATGCCGCAGCTTAGTGACTGCTTATGAGCTCTGGTCAGTCCACAACCTGTTCAGTAGCATCTTTCCTAACAGCCACGCCTACATTCAATGGTGAGACAAAACTAGTTTAACAGGTCTGTCAACCACTGGCTGGCATTGTGAGCTGAGATAATGCAATTCAGCTAAAAAGGAAGAGTCACAGTGAATATGAACAGGTTGAAAACTTGTGGACTGCCCCAGTTTCAGTGTTTTTCAGGGATGATGAAGAGAAAGAGTGCAAGAGTTTCTGACTATATGTTTCTAATGTATATGTGAATATTGCTCCAGTATGTGTGTCCATTTATGTAGTGGACTGCTTAGGTAAGAAAATAAAAGTATATGGTAGGATATTTACATTTGAGTCAAGCAAGACTACAAGGAAAAGGCTCAAGGTCACTACGTTGCAGTGAATGGAATGACATAACTGGTGCAATTTGGTGTAAACAGTACAACACCTACCTGGGTTTGACTGCAGACACTTTGGCAGTACGGTTGAGGAAGAGCGTGGCAGAAGGTGTTTGCTGGTTGCGGCTGAATTTCTGGGGGTCAGACGGACTTTCGTTGCTGACAGGTGGAGGATCTGAGTGAAGAGGGATGTTGTCAAATGGATTAGTGGACTGGTGGAAGACTGGGAGGTCAGGGCTCTTGGACTCTGTTGCTGCAGGAGGCTGCGCATCTTTGCTTTGCTGCTGCACCTCGTCCTTCTTGTCCCCCTTTGGTCTGATCATCCCGAACAGAGATGACAGCCTTTCACTCATGGAGGCCTCTTCCTGGCGTTTCTGCTCTTCTGCTTTCCGGCGCTCCTCTTCAAGCTTCTGGTTCTCAGCTGCTTCCAGCCTCCTGCGCGCTTCTTCATTCTTCTTCTCCTCCTCCTCTTCCTGTTTTCTCCTCTTTGTTTCATCCTCTAGATAGCGCCTTCTCCTCTCCTGCTCTTCCTGCTGCCTGCGCTGCTCTTCCTCCTGCAGTCTCTTGGCCTCTGCCCTGTATTTCTCCTCTTCCTCCAACCTCTTGGCCTCTGCGATGCGCTTTTCCTCAGCCTGCCTTCTATTCTCCTCCTCTTGATGGCGCCGTTGATCCAGTAGTTCTTTATCTGCAGAATCATGACTGTATGACGGCACAGCTACACTTTTACTGACATCTGCAGAGACAGATGTGTGCTTGTGGACGTCCTCCACAGAACCCAGGCCAGAGCTGTTCAGACTGACAGTAGATCCAGTTTTAGCTTCTGCCTCCTCTGTGTACACGTGGCTGCCGTTGATGCAAAGGTTGTTCTGCTCGCTGTTGCTGTGCTTGGAGCGGCCCAGAAAGGAGAACGCACCCACAGAAACCTTGCTGTCAGAGCTTCCTGTTCGCTTGTGCCCCAGGAGTTTGAATTTCTTTTTTCCTGCAGGAGGAAGGGAAGCATGATGTCATTGTAGAGATGCAAAACGCCACATTTAAATAGCACTGCACAGCAGAAGGAAGCCAGAAATGTCAACACAAACAGAGCACGCAGCATGCAGGGAGGTCAAATTACCTTCAGAGGAATCCACATCGAGGCCAGAGGAGCGGCTGGCAGAGAGCGATGAGTTCTTTTCAGGGAGCGTCCCGAGTGTGGACAGCGACTGGGAGATGTTACGCTGCAAGTTTGATTTGGAGGCAAAGGGATTCTTGATTTTCAACTTCTTCTTTACACCGGGAGACTGATTCAGCGACTGCGCATCGGCTTCCCCCTCACTGTCTGTGAGCACCTGACTGACAGGGGGGACGATAGCTGAGACAGAGTCTGAGGGACCCTCCTTCTTTTTTCCCTTGACTTTGTCCTTCAGCTTAGAGATGCGCGAGCGCGGCTTGTCCTGCATCGAAAGGTCGAACATGCTAGCTGACATGTTGTTTCTCATGAACTGGATATCTAGGAGCACCTCCCCTCGCACCTTGTCCTCCTTTCCAGTCTTGTCCACCAGTTTGTACCAGCTGTAATAAGAGCAGAATGTGACACATGAAATGACACCATTTTGTTTTATGACAAACATCTTCAAACGAACTTTAATATGCACAGATTTCCCCCTGCAGCAAACTATCCCCTTAATATGACACCGCAAATTAAACTGTGGCCTGAGACATTTATTAATAAAATCTGCTTTGGATGTTAACGTTGCATCAGTACATACAGCTGATTTGTAAAGAACACAGGAGGAATAATACTAGCTGAACATTTGTGGGACTGACTTTTATTTGTGACTAAGAAAAAAAAACCTAAACATTTCAAGAAACATATTTTAGAATAAGCAAAGTAGACATGAAATCTAAAATTTGACCATTTCTACCAACATTTAAAATACCCTAGGCTGAGTTCAGGTCTAATCAAAACAACTCCATCCAACGCAGGGCGCTCCCAAGGTCTGAAAACGTAAGACGCTTATGACCTCATCAGCTGAAACGCTGAGAAAAAGGATTTGCTTGAATGCCTGTTAATTAAGAGATCCAGTAAGCTTTAAAATAAGTCATACTTTTGCTGGCTACCTTAGTTTGTCTTATAATTTATAGGTCTAAACTTTGACGCTTTTAATATAGAAGTTCTATACAAATCTTAATCCTGGTAAAAATATAGAGAAAACTTTAAATTAAATATCAAATAAAAGAAGCCATTTTGTAAGAATTGTTCCCTAGTTGTCTTTTTACCAAAATTACTCAAACCTAAAATAACATTCATTGAGAGGTAGAGATTTGTTGTAAAGGTTAAAATTGAATTTATTTTTTTATGTTTAGTGACTAACAGCAGAAGAGCTCAGTGATGGTGTGTTTACTTAAGCCTGTCACTTTAGCTTTTCAGATTTCTCGAACTGTTTGCACCCTGAAATATTTTGACATATTAATTTGTTGCATTTCTTCAAGGTTCTTGTCAACGTGTCAGTTTGTGCACCACAAACACATTCTAACAAATATGACAGCTGCGCAGTTTTCTTTCTTTGTTTTGTCTTGCTCTTACATCCTTTTTTTTTTTTTTTTGCAAAACATTGATACATTAACGCCCTAGTTACCAACATAAATTACTTTTGGAAAAATGAGACCAAATGAGTTTCGAAAATACCGGCAAACAGCCTCAAAACAATTGCCATAGCTGAGGGTGAGGTAAGAATTTGGAGCAGCTACATGACCTGAGCGCCTCGCAGGCATGAAGCTGATTGAAACCCCATACTCCAACCATCGGATTCTGTAGTGAAATGTGGGGCACAAATAATAAGAAAATGATCCCCCACAAACATAGGCTCAAAGTATTAAAGGAACTATCAAAATGTTATCCTTAGGACGTATGAAATGTTATGGGAAGACGCCCAGGAGAGCTTTGCATGACAAAATACCAGCAAACACAATCAGCTGAAGGTAAGCTGTAAAGACAAGAGAACCCAAATTCCTCACTGATAAGAGACAGAAAGGTCACTCCAACCTGAAATACTTAAAGATAACGCTCTTAAACTAGCTTTACAAGAGTTTCAACCCAAGCTTGTTTGTTTTTTAATTTTCTCCACATGCACACTGCCTCTGTATTTTGACCTATAATCTATAAATAACACTGTGGGACCAGATAATATGTATATAATCTCATGTCCTGAAATATGAATCTCAAATCAATTAAATGTTTAATTTTAACTACAAGTGTTTTCAAACAGACCTGAAATGTTAGGAAGACAATGCACATGTCTACTTCAGGTGAATACAAATTAAGTTATATGAACAAAATAAAATGTTTAGTTTTATTTGGGGACATGTTCAAATGGAAACAGTTATTAATGGCGTTAAGATACATTTTGAAGATAGAATTTTGTTTTTAACCAGAGAAATTAGAACAGTGTGCATCTTATTAATTTGTGTCAAAATTAAACTTTTTTTTATTTTTTTTTACTGTGAATAGAACAGATACTGCCAACCTTAGAGATTGTTTGCTGTTTGTAAGCTATGCAGTCATACATTGTTGGACAATTATGGAGTAAATTATTGTTAGTGGGGAAAAAAGTTTAAGATAAGAATTGTGATTTATTATGATAATAAACCCAAATGAAACCTGAAACTGATAACATGGTTGGGTCTTTTAGTTTCAATCCTGCACCCACTTTTAGCATCATAAGAGCATCAATAAATGTCAATATATTTGAAAATATATGTTTTGCTAATAAACAATGTTTATTAGCAAAACTTTACTCCTTAATGCATTCAATGTACCAAGCTGATGTTTCACCAAAATAATATGATCTTATTGAACTTAAGGGAATGTTTCTTACCTTTAAAGTGCCTACAGTTTAAATGATTTATGTTAAAGACAACGTCAGTATTTTATGCTTTCTGGCAACAATAATGTAAGTAGGGTTGTTAGAAATCTACCATGTTAAATTACAGTTACTGTGAACAAAGAATCACAGAGATGTAAAATGATGTAAGTAAACTGGCAAAGACCAGACATTTAAGGTGATGTGACGACAATTTGAAAGCAAACTGAAATTTGATCCAGCTTATCAATTTTTGGCAAATACTTCTTCATTTAAAAAAACAAGAATGAACATAATTTGTTGTTGTGGGTGTGATATTGGATAAGAACTTTCTTGTGGGGATTTGTGCAGCTTCGTAGGTAATCTGTGTGAACAGACCTTTAAGCTAGCTCTTGTGAAGAGTGAACTTGGACAATACATTTGCTGTACAAAAATTTCACAAAGCTGGATTTGTTCTAATAACTTCCACTTCAAATACTTCATGAATGAAATTAAACAACTGTCTTAGTGGATTGGCATCATCAAGCTTTGCACAGTTTGTTCCAGGTGCTTTTGCGATGCTAGAACAGGTGAAAACAAAGTTGGACAATTGCAGCATTGTTCAGGCACCCCCAGTCCACACCCCTGTCTTTTTGTTGTGCATCAACACCACTTATAGACTGTAGGTAAGAGTGTTCTGGACAGACCTTTTAAAAATGCAAACCAAAAACAAACAAGGTAATAAGAGGCTGGTAATTTCTGCTTTAATCACTCAAATTTGACAGTCATAGATATACTAGTACTGTGGCAGAATGGCCAATATTTTCACTTTAATAGCTTTTCACTTTGAAGGGAGAGTCCTACAGCTCTCTGACTTTAAGTACAAATTCATGAATCAATGTTTTTCTTAATCAAATTCCTGAATGTGCTAATCTTATCCATATATTATTTGAGGAGATTAAGAGGTCTGCTTAAGACATGAATCGGTGAATAAAGGCTTGTCTGGAATCAACAAGTTAGTCCATGTGGGATTGCTTCACTGAGTTTTCCTGTCGTAGCACACATCTAGACACCCTCTTGTGGGAATAACAGCCAGGAAACAAGTTTGGGAGTGAACCAACATTCCTCACACACTTTCAAGCCTGCAGAAAGGATCTGCACAGCATGTACAGTAATCAGCTGGAATTACAAAGAGTCTAATTCAAATATTTCACATCCTCCCTAAACTGCAAAGGCTGAGTCAAACAATCCCTAATGAACCACAAGGAGAGGCCAATGACACTCTCTCAAGTCAGGCGAAAAATGGTTTGTTGCTGTTGTTCATAGCAATGACAGGAGGGCGGGCATCTAAAGTAAAGACGTTGATGTAGTTATTAAAAGGGATGTCAGGGTGTTTTCAAGTTCTGTTTGTTTGCATATAATAGAGCTTTAACCCTGACGTTATGTGCTTACTGGTCCTGCTGGACAGGTTTCCTCTGTTAACTGCTAAAAACACTTCTGTTTTAAATGTGATGATTAACCTGAAACTGAGGTCAGACTGAGCAGGAACAAGCTAATCAAAGGAGCCTCACAAAAAAAGATAGAAAATCTCTTTTATATTATGTCTTTAATGTCAAAATCCACTAATATTAAATTGTTAGGAGAAGCTTTCATAATAAATGACAATAATTTTAAGGGCACTACAAGAAAGAAGTGTTCAGCTTTGATTAAGTTCAGTGTTACTGCTGGGTGAGTTTGTTAGCTTTGGTCTTACGTCAAGACAAGAAACTTTGAATGTAATTGCTATGATCTGTGTTTACATGAAAACACAGAGGCTCAAGTGTCTGGACACCCAACACTAGGAAACCGCATCTGCAAGACCTGTAACTTCCCCCATGATGACCTCAGTATACTGGTATCTAGGAAAAACATCCCAAGGCACTTTGCAATGAATTAGTGACACAGTAGAATTTGGGTCAATCAAATTCACCCACCACCTCATTAATGTACCTGCATCTGTCCAGTGGTGGGGCCTATTTTCCATCTTTTGCCTTCTCACTGAGATGTTGAGATAAACTTTGGGTTTTGGGTAAAATTTTATAAACTACTGATGCTCCATTTTACCAGCCAGTCACTGAAATTACCCAAAAGTCACACATTGCTCAACGGCACCGTCTTCTGAGTTTAGAAAAGAAATGTTATCAGATTTTTTTTTTTTATTATAATTATCATCAACAGTTATAGAAGTGAACAAATCAGGTTTAGTCTGATATTCTGGTTTTCTGCCAGTATTTCATCTGACAGCTGGAGATTTTTTTAAATGACTAAAGAAAAAAAAAAGGAAAGAAAATTGGTGAGAGTTTCACAGACAAATCCCACAGAAAAAAAAATAATTTGCATTTATCTTTGAGCTTTGGCTTTGAGCCAAATGCTTTGCTCAAAGTATTTTAAACTCAAAAATACTGATGAATTTGTAGAGCGAAATAGTGGACATTCTTTGAATTATTGACCTCTGATTGGTGCCAAACTTGTTTAAGTTAGCCGAAAGGTGCATCTCTACAATATTTAAATGTTTAATTACATTAAAGTTGACAAAAATGTATGTCTAAGTGTTACGAATCTAAAGAAGATTGTATTTGAGAGGTCAGATCTGAAACACAACCTGAAATTAGTATCGACAAGTAAAACCCTAATCAGTGAAATCACAAGATAACCAAAGATGTCAACCTATGCTTCATAAATGTTTAGAAGGATAATTATTATTTTTATATATATATATATATATATATATATTCTAAAGATATTATTTACCACAGAAGTGCATATGGCATCCTAACGCCAATAAAATAAATCCTACTTGCAGTAACAAATTGTTAAAAAAAGAGTGAACAGCATATCTCAAACAACTTTTGTATAAGAAAGAACAGAAAAAAAGGCTCCCTTTCAGGTAGAAAACAAAGACTTCAATGTCACACACTGTCTCAGCACAACAGGGAGGAAGGACAGTAATCTAACACCACACACTTCAAGGAAAAAGCAGAGCATCCGATTCCAGTCTGCACACTAAACCTTGTGGGAGTCTGAGTGAGCAATGAGGGAAGGGAGAATGAAGGAGAAGGAAACAGCAAGATCTGAACTTCGACACTAAGCTATAAAAACAACCTGAGCAAACATTAGATATCATAACCAATGAGGTCATTTCAGAGCAATATCAAGGGATCTCCTGATTGTGTGGTTACAAAAAACTTTCAGTCACAACTCAGTTTTGCAAAAAGGTCATTTTAAAAATAAAGGCAAATCATGAAAACACATCAAGAGTGACGAAAACGCAGAGTCCAAATTAGGCTTCTTTTATTTGTACATTTTCTAACAAAAGAGGGTGTAAGCCTTCCAATTCAACAATCAGGAAGTGTTATTTTGACGGTAGCTACACTCACCGTACGTCAAACCACGAATGTCATCCTGCTTTATGTAATGCACATCTGGGTGTGGACACATGCAGTGTACACATCTAAATGCGTATGAGTGAAATTAGCATGGTGCGAGGATGACTCGTAGGAAGGCCTCTGTCATCAAGTCGGATGACTTTCAGACCAATTTAACAAGTAAAAGTTCCAGACAAATATTTGGAGCTGGTCTAATGACAGACAAAGCAGTGAAATATTTTCATCCAAAAATAACTCCACAAATACATTCCTGCTTCTTTTAATTGTAATACAGTTCACACTTTCACATGGCTTAATTATTATACGCCTTCCATGTGCTGGCTTAAAACCCATTTCAGGCTCAACCATGACGGAGCTGGAAGGTTTCTAAAATATTAATTCAGAAGATAAACCCTTGAGGACTGGAAAAGGAAACCGCTGGCCTCAATAAAACTCAGTATCTAAGGTATTATTCTAAAGGTGTATGAAAGTTCAACCCTGATTAGGTTCCTCTTTAAAAAAAATAAATAAAAAAAACTGGTTTCAATGGAGCTTGTTGGTAAACTAAAAGGGATATTTTAATAAAAAGTACTAAAGTCATCTTTAGAAGAGCTGTTTCACTAAATAAAATGTTAGTTTTAAATGATAATTTCTTGCTTAATTTATTTAGCTTTTTAATATTCACATGTTAATTTCATTTGATATTTATTCTATATGTTTTTTTACTGGATAGTGCAATTATTTCAGATATAAAGTTATTTTAATGGGACATGTTCTGAGCTTTTTGTTAACGATTTAAATATTAGGTTTAGAATTAAAGTTATTGTTGCTTTTTTGTAAAATTGTACTGTTTTGAAATTTGGAAATAAATTTATTCTGATGGGTCTTGGAAAATGTACTTTTAGTGTACTGAAGTTACTTTGGTTGGCCTTTTTTTTCCTTTGTAAAGTATAATTGTTAATGTAACAAAGTTTAGTTTTAAAAATGAGAAGGTATGGCTACTAGCTGTGTATCTAAAAGTTTTAGGATGAATCTTATCATAATCAAAACTGGACTTAAGCCAGTAATGAAATGTTTGACCCAATTTGAAGCCACTTACTCCGTCTTCTTGCGGGACTTGTTTGCGTGGTGATCCAGCAGGTTGACGACGGCCTGGCCCAGGAACTTGTCCAGTCCCACCTGGGCACGGTGCATGACTATAATGTTCAGCGTACAGCGCTCGGCATTTCCCGGGTGGAAGAGCGGGAGGTCAAACGCTGCCTCCTCTTTCCACACCGGAGCGACACATTTCTCCGCCACCGAAGTGGAGAACTTGTCTTTGGCCACCTGGATGATGGCGTAGGCGTCGTTGGTGCCATTCTTGCCTTTGGTCCGCAGGTTCCGAGCCTGATGCACCGTTACCACAACACTCGTTGGGAACGACTGCTGGCTCTGGTCGAGCAGAGACATCTCTAAAAGTCCGTCAAGTTTGACTAAAAGTTGACTCGAGTTGTGTAGTGACAATAAGTGCTGGTCAACCTTAACGTGAACTTTAATTCGTCACCTTCTCCGTCCTCAGTTGCTGTAGGTGTCGGTTACCTCAGTGTTTGTTCTGTTCAGGAAGCTCGGTGTCGTAATAGTCCGCCTTCCTACTTCACCCTTACAGACCGTTTTATTAACTTCTGGTAAACATTGCGCTGAGTTGACAACGTCCGCGCTGAGCTAGCCAAGATAATACATCTTTCACTGAGTGGCTTTCTGTAGAGCGACTTGTAAACACAACTCCCTCTTTAAAGCTTCGCCAAGTTTCTCAGCTCACTTCCCTGATGCCATCAGTCCCCACCCACAGGTTTGCATAGGGCCCTCTGATTGGCTGAAATAAGTGTCAGTTCTTTAAAGTCTGACTATGATTGGACAGAGAAAATGTTATGAGTACCGTTAATTTGTTTGTCCCACTGCTATGGACAAGGTAGGAAATTTGACAGTATATGACAAACCACAATATATTTATGCAAATTTTCATTTTCAAACACGAAACACGTTAAACATATTTGTGTGTTTATGCGTAGAAATTAAATGCCACATTTTTGGTGAGTCATATTTATCTCACGCCCAGTTGTCAACATGAAAGCAAACAACCTTTTATGAAAAGAGTTTTAATGAGTGTTGGGATTATTGCGGTGTTGGAACATCCAAGATTCGGAAATCGGACCCTCATTGTCTGGACGCTACCAATCTCAAGTATATCATAATTAGGTAATCCAGGGACACTGTCCACAGTCAAGATAGTTCAAGGTTATCTTGGAGTGAGAGAGTGTCAACTAGAAACTCCAAAATTCTCATGTCAACTTAACTAAAGATTTTTAGCAGAACTCTCCTAAGCCAAGTTTCTCTAAATTAATTTTCTTGAACCCCAAGACTTAGTTGCAAGAATGATTTTTAAATAACTGAAGGTGAGACTTCAAATTTGAAAATACTTTACCAACCAGCCACAATAGTGTAGAATCATGCTGAGGGTCTGCTTTTCTGAAAGTGAGGCTAGTGCATTGCAAAAAGAAAGGGAAGTAGGAAAGATATAACTTCACATCCAATCAGTAGTTAGATGGTTAATACATGGACACAATTGTGAGCTCCAGCAAGCTGGTTAAAAAAGGAAACTTAATGGAGTTACTCTTTTTCTGATTAAAAAGAGTAGTAGAATTTTGTCAGGACCTTGTTGATGGTTACAAAAAGTGTACTCTTTTTGCCAAAGGACATTTGTTCTAATGCATGTGTGGTTATATGTCTAAAATTCACCCTGAATGTATAATTTTGTCACTCTATGGATTAGAGAAAATCTACAATATATTCAAATGTGCAAACTCAATTCTTGTTTTTAAAATCAATTGAAAAATGTTTCAATACCAACCTTATCTTTAAATGCATTGTTAAAAGTACATAATGAATGTGATCATAGTGTTGAGCAGTGCAAACTTCTGACTGGAACTTAAACTTGTTTTGAAGACACCCAGCTGTCAATTAAACATTCATAAGGTGGCAACTATTAAACCTACAGGACATCTTAATTCAAATAGACATGTACAGAGCGGATCTATTTAGGAGTTTAAAATAGTTTGCCACGAGAGGTATGACTCACAGTCACATCCTGGTTTGGACTGAAGTAATTTTACCCACAAATTATTCATCACCTGGAGAAGGTTGAAACACCCAAGATTAGCAAACTGTAAGACCTTACCCGTAGAACAATGGAAAACTTTACAGTGTTGTGGGCAGACATGCTTTTTCCTGTTTGGGTTATTTCCTAAACATACTAAAAATAGAAGTACGCCTGTGTTTGTTGTGCATATACTTATATGGACAAATATATTGTGAAAACTAATTGGAAAGGACGTCAACATCTGTATAGTAACAACAAATTTATGTATGTGAAATAAAGTTAGATTTTTGTGTTTGGAAAATTTTCAGTCTCAAATATGTTTCTGCTATCAGAGCAGTGAATCCAACATAGTTTGGGGAAAAAGTCTTTGTTGAAAGTAAGAGTTGTCAATACATTTGAGAATAACTCTTTTTCCCTCATAGAGTGGCTTGTATATTCTTGAACATTTCACATTTTGTCATGTCACAAGCACAAACATCAATTTAAGTGCTATTTTATCTGACAGTACACAAATTAAATCTACAACACTGATCTTTTATCCTATGCAATATATATATATATATATATGTACGTACGTACGTACGTACGTACGTATGTATGTATTTATTTATTTATTCATTTTTCTTCAAATTCTCCTTCATAAATATTACCTGCCAATGCGAAGACTTGGTGAACCAAGCCAAAGTAATCAGCACCAGATCAAATCATGTAGCTTTATGCCAATCAAATTACACTCATGTGTCACAGTAAACTAGTTAGCATGTCTATCACATACAAAGGTGAATAAAATACACCTTTGTATTTTATCCTGTTCATTCCAACATTTCTTCAGTGTGACAAAGTCTGAAAATATTTATTACGTGGAATACCTTTGTAAGGCACAGTATACTGTTTTCTTCTCAAATCATAAATAATTGAATGTTATCAGAAAACAGGTAACTACTATTGTCAAATATCCCACATTTTTAATTCACTCTGAGATTGTACAACACCCATACACAGCTCTCTTTATGTGTGTGCACACGCACACACAGGCACATCACACACTTACACACAACCACTGCAAACATACAAGTGCATACATGAGCACATACATTAACATAAGTTTCAAAGGTTTCCTTCAGATTAAATGCATATACATGTGCTTTGGAAACAGACGGCTTGCACTCCATTTTATGCTATAGTTCAAATGCATAGAAAATTTACAACTAAAACAATAAAGCTTTCATGAGGCATCCAAATACAACATCAAATGCCAAATTAAAATATCTTCTACACATTCTGTTGTAAAGTGATTAAAATAAATGTGTACGCTTGAACATGTCAGTAACAGAAATTGCCTTAATATTTCACATCAAACTTACAAAGCTACAGAGGCAAACGTACCAGTTTAGGGTCCTGGATGCCTTCATGATATTATATCTTAAATTATATAATTGTTAAGTGGACATTAAAGCACAACCCAGTAATTTCATTAAGGTCATGCATAGAAGTTCACCCAAAATTTATACTGTGGTTTCACTTTTCCACAAACCAGTTTTCATTCCAACAGAGCTCTGAGATTGGTCCGTGCCACTCATGTCCTGCTCAAGCTCGAGCACCGAGGTTTTCAGGGTGCCATTTGGGGCAGCAGCCCCGGACACGGTGTTGGCGACACAGTTCAAAGGATATGAGCAGCGCTTAGTTTCTCGCTCTGCAGATGCTGCCACTTTCAAGTTGTCTCTGCTGGAGCATCGTCTTTGATTGCTGTGCATGGCCACTCTGCTCGCAGCAGAGGGCGGCAGAGGGAAGGGTTTGCGGCTCCCGCTGCTGCCCCCGTCGCTCCCCTCAGAGGGGCTGGTTGCTGCCGACTCCCCCACTCGCTTCCCGTTGGTCAGCAGGGTGGTCTGGTTCTCTGAGAGACTATGATGGATGCTGCCATTCTCACTTGTGGCCTGCTTGTAAAAAGCATGCGAGGAATTCAGGTGCTCCGAACCTGTCGGCCCTAAAGCGCCAAGACTGCCCCCTCCAGCAGTCCTCAGAGCTTTCAGGCGGTAGTGGCCTCTACCCTCACCTCGATGATAATGTTGACTACTCCCTTGTTTAGTTCTGCTACTCACTTTTTTTCTCTGGGGATGTACCGGGGCCGAAGAGTTTATGGAGGGAAGAACATTGTTTGTCGGCTTTGTGATGTTGTCTGTACTGGTGCTCGTGTTGTTGCCTGTAGGGACTCTTGAAGCATTGCTGGGATTGTCCTGTGCCACCTGCAACAGGTTTGTGAGCTTGCACGGCCCAGGTCCGACGCTGCTGATCCCACTTGGTGTGGACGATGACCTGGCTGAGGACGAGTTGTGAGAGTCAGCGGGTGGATGGCAGTTGATAAAGAGCTGGGATCCTTGCTCCGATGTCTGTACTCCACTTACAGTGGTGCAAGTGTTCGTGTAAGTGGACATAGGATGGGAGCGATGATAACCTGGGCAGCAGCCAAGCCACGACGTCTGCACGTCACGGCGTCGAAAGCAGTGGTGCACCACCAGAAACACCCCTAAAACTGTGGCGACTATCCCATAGAGACAGCTGAACAGCAGGCTTGTGCGCCCTGTTAGCCACACTGCCATGGCTCCACAACACCAAAGAGCTGCGAACAGGAAGTGGGTGGCTACCAGTATAGAAAACTGTGTCTTCAGTGAGTACTGATCCTCTGGAGGGGCGGCTGGGGTTATAGGTCTCCCCGCTGAGTCTGTGGAGAGCAGGCTGGTGCTTCCTGCCAGAGCAGGATGACCCTCTGTCCCAGGAGAGGACAGGGTGGTTCCTGTGCATTCTTTGGACACACGGTGCCTCAGGCGAAGCACAGTGCACAGGAAATAAATCCAGGTCACCAACACCACTAAACCAGCAGGGACAAAGAAAGATCCTAGACTTGAGCGCCAGATCAGCCAGCAGCTGAAAAAAAGAGGAAAGGATGGTCAATGCAAAACAAGGATTTCTTTGTGTATTTAACGTTGAATAAGTCAAAGCTGCACCAAGCAAAACAAAACAAAGTCAAAAGATCACATTTCTAGAGGATAAAACAGCAATTGACATACTAAGGGCTATTGTCTCCATAGTTGTTGACGTTGACAGCTGCAGTGATTCCACAAATGATGAGAGGAACTCCATCGGCTATTAAATAGAACCTGAAAATACAAAGAGAAATGTGAGCACAGTTTCTGAACTTTAATAAACCAAGATAATCTATTCCAAAAGAAGCAGTGGGAACTTTGCATCATTGTTGACTTTGAAAAAGCTCTTCCCTATTGACTCTTCATATAAATGAAGATATACATAAACAGAATCTTGTGAATCTGAAATTGTGATCTAATAAATCCTGTTCAGAAAATAATAAACCAGTGTAAGTACTTTACATTTTAACCCTCTGATGCATAAGTAGGTCCTTTTGCAATACCTTTGTAATAAAAAGTTTTCATCACTTCATATTCCAGATATTCCTCAACAAACATGTTATTGATATCAATGCAATTAAAATTTTTAATTTACCTTTTAGACATTTTAAGAAATAGCATGTTTTATATCACTACCCCATTCTTCCATAAGTGGGTCCAAAATGACCTGCATTCATTTCCTATGGAATTTAATGGGAATCTTTGTTTCTTACCAGCTGTGACTGTCAGGAACACATTTTTTTTGAACCACACACACTGAGTCCTAAGTGTCACCCCTGAGTAATAATATTTTACACAGCAAGAACTCTTACATATAAGTATTATCTTTATTTTTTA
>CAEFZX010026379.1:0-27172 GCA_903066825.1 Alfaro cultratus | reverse complement strand
TGGATGGATGGATGGATGGATGGATGGATGGATGGATGGATGGATGGATGGATGGATGGATGGATGGATGGATGGATTTACTTTGCATCATATCCACCTGTGACACTTTGAAATTTACCTCTTTCTCTTTAAGAAGCTCCTACATTTTCTGACAATCCTCCTTCAGAACATTGTCGTTGATGGCGTTTGCAACTGTTCTTAGGAGCTCAGTAGACTCACACTTCCACCAGATGTTTGCTAATTGCTGCTGCCGCTAGTCTGGTGGAGCTGTGTGGGAGATGCATTGGACCTTAATACAACTTTTACTGCTAGTTTTTACAAGTTTCTAGCATAATTATGAATCGATATCTGGACACTTGTTTTAGCAGAATTTGTCTATTCCATTTAAACTGATAGATTATCTGGCATTGATCCTCAGGTCAATGCCAAATTGTGAACACAATTAAAGTTGGGGGTTTGAGGAGGCCGTTTCTGAAACTCAGTGTTAGGTAGATTTATCCTAATCCAGTTTTTGCTTATGTTTGGGACTCTTTTCCAGTTGAAACATCTGATTGTGTCCAAGTTTCAACCATCACCACTGCTGCCGCCATCCGTAGGGATGCAAATTCAACCTAAACATGAAAAGGTGTGTGCCAAGAAAAAGTTGACTGCACCAAATCTGACATTGTCAATTAAAATGCGCAAAGGCTAGAAGTATGTTTGAAGAAGTCAAAGTGAGGCTTTCAAATCTAAGAACACTGTTCCAAATGTCCAGCACGGTGGTGGTAAAGTCATGCTAAGGGACTGTTCAGTTACATTGGCACTGGTGCACTGCTCAAACCTGGATTTAGTGTTTTCAACAAAACAATCAAAGAACATATGTCTATTTATTTATTTATTTTTTTTTTGGAATTTGCAAAGGAGTATTCATCCAGAAAGAAGAAAAACTGAGAAAAATAACAGTAAATTCAAAGTTATGCAAAGGTTTCTAACAACCTCACATCACATTTTCCTTGTTTTTATTTTTATGGGTGCTTTATTCTCAACCACTGCGTCATTTTGTAGGATCAGGCAGCATGACCAACTCCATTCCTTCAAAGCACATTCACAGTGACATGGAAAATAACTCTACTGTATTATTCCAATGCCACAACTCACTAATCATTGAATTACATGGTTAAATAACATCCGGTAGTGCCTCATAAGGTCTGTGTGACAAAAACAAACTCGTCCCCTCCTCAGATACAAGAGAGTGGATGGGAAACAGAAGATGAGTTGACATACAGCAGCAGGAGAAACAGATGTATGGCATGGAGAGGCTGATAAGATGTCATCAGACTCTGATTTGGTTCATGTAAACAGTATAGAAACCAGATTGGATGTGTCTCTTGAAGGTTGTCAGTGTTATGGATGAGTAGCATTAATACAATCATGTCATATGGAGTGTTACTTGTTCATAGACGCATATATTTCATACAATAGTTCCATTTAAATTCATTCAAGATCAGAAATGTTTTTCTATTGGCTAAACAGAGCAGTTTTCCTATCTCCATACATCTGGAAACAGCTCCTGTGAAAACATTGTTGCAATATCAGCCCCGACAAACCTTCTATACTTAGATGCTCCCTCTTCAGGAACATGTTGCACGTGGGCTTTCCCAGACCCATCCAATCTGTTTGTGTAGCTGGTTGAGTTTATTTGCTCTGGTCTGAGGGCAAAGACTGCCAGACTGTACTGCGGCCTGTCCCAGTCCAACATGCCTGCTCCACTTTCAGTAAACCACCTCCATAACAACATGGACATTGTGCAGGTTGTATTTTTGGGGTCTGGTAGGAGGGGGTTGGTCAGTGGTCACTTTTAGCTGCTGAACCTGAGAGACCTCTGGCCTTCAGCAAAGACTTGTGGGGTATGAGAGGGCATGATCAACAAACAATCTGACCTAACATCTCTCAGCACTCGCTAAAAAAGGTCTTCCCAAGAGCAAAAAAAGGTACAAGGGATTGGTTCAGTTCAACCTGACAAGAATGAAAGTGAAATGGTGAAATATGCTTGTGAACCTTATGTATCTTTTTTGGTTTAGTGGGCCTCATTTCCACAGAAACACTCTTTAGTTTGTTAGCTTTGACCCGCACCATTTATTTCCCCACGTTTGACTTCTATAAAAAGCATGGAAATGCCACTATAAGTGTTTTTTTTAAGGATGCGGTTCTGTCCTGTTCACACAAAAATGTTCCCGAGTAGAGTAGGACTTGATTTGATTGCATTTTTTTTTATCATGAAGTACGGTTGATGTGTTGAGGCATGCTTGATCACCATTTATAAATATTAATAAAGCATGTTCTATAGATTTATATTACATTGAACAAGTAACCCATGAGCATACTGTAGGAAAGCTGATGAACAGACACAACAGGCACAAAATTATCCTCACATAGCTGTGGTTCCACTCTTTGCCCGTATAATATAAGGTTTTATTTAATTTCTGTTAAATCTTTTTCATTGAATGTCCCACTTCTTGCTCATTGCTCTATTCAGAAAAAAACGGTTCAAGATTATGCAGGTTCAGGACATGAGATCACTCAAAGCAGAAATAAACTAACTTAATAACATAAGTGTTAGGCTGAACATATTCTTTTTTTTTTTTAAATGGAGTGTGAATACTTGTAACTGGGTGTGAATTCTTTTTTGGAGGCTGAAGCAGCAGCTAGATGTGTCATGTCAGACAATACCTGACACAGACAGGCAGAGGTCCTTGCTTGTTTTTTCAGCCCAGCTGTGGACGTCATGCTTGAGGTGCAGTTGTGCAAAAATCTTTCCAATTATGGAATGTGAGATGTTCAGAGATTTGGATGTATTTATACTTTGGCACAGCTTTAAGCTTCTCTGCAACTTTCTCCCTGACTTGTCTGGTAAGTTTCTTGGATATTTTATAAGCTGTTAGTTTTCCAATGTTCCTTATAGAATCTTCTGATGCCTTCAGAAAATAGATTCTACAGTGGACTCTTGTATTTGCAGGAATTAAGGGCCACAATTGTCTGCAAATAGCTTAAATACATGAGCACTACATACACCTTCTACAAACCCTTATTAATGCCAATTTTAATAGTTCAAACACCAGATATACCTTAATTACATAGTAAATCAATCAGCACAAAGGACAATGAATGGTGCTAGTTGGCACCAATCATTGTCCTTGTTGGTGTTTTGTAAACACCTACCAACATTAGTAGAATTTCCTCGGTATTTCAGCTTCCCAAGCTGCATTTTCTTTAGAATATTTTTTGTTAGAATATTTTTTGTTACACATACTTTGCAGATGTTGTCAAAAAACTAAACATAAAAAATAAAAAAATGATTGAAATTCCATATTTGTGCAAAAACATCTCCTACTCTTTTTACAAGCAAAGACATGTTTGGGAAGACGCTCCACATAGTATTTAGTTTTCCAACTTCCTTATAACAACAATACTGTTGACATTATAAGGAAGCAGGATGAGAATCTGAAAAGATTTCCCTGTTTAAGCTTTGAATCAGAAGTTTTGAATCCCATAACATTCAGTTTCCAAAACACACTACCACACTCTCCTCAGGGGGAACAGCTTTAAAATGATACAGAGCAATGCATGTTGCCAGCAATTCAAATTCACCCCCTTAGCTAATCTGATGCACAGTGATACTGTTGTTCGTCAAAGTTACATCAGAGGTGCCTGCAGGATTGTGATCCCACGGTGTCTCTGTTGTTGCTGCGATAAAGTCTCTCAAAAATACATACAGATCAAGATTAAAGTAGAAATGCATGATGTTTGGCTGCAATAAAAATAAATTAGCATTAAACTCTCGCTCAGGGTTATTTTTGTTTCTTTTACCGCCCATCTTTTATTTTCCTGCTGAGACTGCTGAGATTAATTTTAGCACTCATTCTTCCATGCTAGGAGTCTGTTAGCATTCCACATCTTAACTTGGTAATATAACTACTTTATCAAGTAAAAGGTCCCCAACTCTGTCAGACTGTAACGACATCTCTCTGCAGCTCATCCCACAGATTTAGTTGAATTTAGTTCAGAACATTTGTTTGACTGGACCAAAACTTCAATTTTCCTCACTTTTTGTAGAACTTGGTGCATGTTTGGATTAATTGTGACAGGAAAGTAAAATCCTTCTCCACCTTCAATCACATGAAGGATTTGTCCTTCATTGACGTTGGCTATTGGCAGCCTCACAGACCAGCTTTTTTATCAATTTTGGGAAGTCTTTCTGTGATGTCATTGCTCCCCCATAATTAGCAGTTTTAGTTCTCTTAAGTTAACAGACACATTTGTATCAGTAGGCAGTGAACGTTTCAGAGGCAAACACTCAATATGAAGCAAATGATGACTGTAGAAAAGCACCTGATGACCACCATTACATACAGTGGTGCCATCTGTGAATCTGTGGAGCTGTTTCTCTTCCACAGGCCCCAAAAAAGCTGCTCGAGTGCATCACCTCATAACACCAGAACTAAAAAGTTTACTTAAGGAACTACAGCACAGAGTGGCTTTTCTGGGTCACTAAGTCTCCATGAATGTCTTGCAGTTAGAGCTTTTTATTATTCTTCCTTGTTAGTTGCATTGTTTTTAGCATTGTTTTTAGCAACCTTCTGTTGCTTCACCCTTCTTCACCTTTGAACAGCTTCAGTTAAATCTGTGCAACAGATTTAAGGCCCGCATGTTTAAACCAGAGAATTAAACAGAGGCTTTTAATATTTTTTTAAATCACCTGATAAATCGTTTCCAAAAGAACAAGTCCAAAGTGCGGGACGCTGGAGCCTTAAAACTGTTACGACACAAAGACTTACACCTATTAGCCTGAATACAGGACGGAGGAGTTTCTGACGAACATATTTTTTAGTTTATAATCCAGAGTGAGACAGAATCATTGCTTCACAGAGTAGAATTACAGCATAGACTAAAGCAAACAACAAAATTCTTGCTTGTTCAACCAGTTGCCCTGAGGGATTATCCATAAAAGGTGAGAGAAAACAATGTGAGGTAATTCATAAATCCACATGTGTGAGCATGGAAACATTGCTGCATGCTTACATGCCAAACTCTGACTGCATCTGCATGTTTTGCACGAGAATCTGAAGATATTTGAAGCAGAACAAAACTTCCTCCATAATGATTGGACTTTGGGTGTTTTAGAGTTTGAATCTACCATGATATGTCACGTTATCCAAAAAGATGGGTATGAACAAGAATGTGTGATGGAAAGGATAAGAGAAAATTATGTGGAAAACTGATTAGGCTCCCTCCTATCTGCATGTGTGTGGTCGGATGTTAATCCAGATCTTTCAGCAGATTTGCTTGCTTTTCCCTGCTTGTTTTGACAAGGAAATTATGACCCACATTAAGAAGAGAGACTTTTTTAGAAAGAAAAACAGATTCTTGGGGACATATAGGTCAAAATCATATTCTAAAGGGGGTGAGGTGTTATGTAAAACTGACTTTTTTGATCTTTGTATAATGTAATAATGTCATTCCCACATTAAAAATATTCCTGGAGTGTTGTTTTGATTCTTTCATGCATGTTTGAGAAATCCTTGAATCTCCTGTGTCAGCCATTCGGAGGTGCCTAAACGCCGCCTATTTCCACAAAGTTCCTCCTTGGAGCTGCAGTCTTCAGCCGAGCTTCCACCTCACAGAGCGACCCTGCCCCGTGTCTTTCCCACTCAGCTGCCCCAGACTAGCGGCAGCTGCAATTAGCAAACAACTGTTGTGATAATATGCTGAAGGCGGAGTGTCGGAAAGAGCAGGAGCTTCTTAAAGAGACAGAGGCCCAATAGCAAGGTGTCAAAGTGCAAAGTCAAATTCAGTTTCCAAAGTCATGCTTAATTGGTTGCGTTGCGGCAATATCTGCCTGGAAAATACATAATACCATTCTTTTAAAAAAGCAAAACATTTCATGATTGGTTGTTTCATACCAATCATGAAACAACTTGTTTCATGATTGGTATGTTTTTGATGACACTGTCAGTTGTTAGAATTAATGTATGACAACCAGTTTCATAATAAAAAGTATTATTTTATTCCCTAAACTCTTTATTTCATATATGTACCCAAGTCAGGACATTACTGTAACAGAAGACACCAAGTCACTCAAAGGCATCACTTGAAATGGATAACTAATAACTTCATGATGATTATTTTTTTTCATTTGATGTCATATTGTTCTACTGTGTGGAAATCTACTAAATGGGTTGAACATTGTTCTTTTCCGGTGTTTTGGAGATAATGGAGGAAAGAGATCTCTGACATGTCAAATGTTTAAAATTGTCCACCAAATTGGAATGAGGATTGTTGACTGCAGAGTTTAACATAATTTTTACACTCGTAAAACCATTCTGACCTCTCATGTCATGAAGATGTGGAAAAGAGACCACAGACATCAAAGTGCCATTTCTGTATCCACTTTCCTCCAGCTCCAGGTGAAGGCAGAATTTCTCACAGTTTTAAAACATTTGTTTTGTAGCTCTGCTCTTTAGACTCAGAGACGTATCACTGACCCTGAATGTTCACCTGGATGCATCCTTCAGGTCCTCAAACTACTTCCTGGTTTAGGAGCACTCAATTTTACCCAGAAGAGTCCATCACAGGTCCTTTCACTCACCTGCCAGCCCATCCTCACCCCCAAAGACCTTCTGGAGATTAGAATCAGAAACATGTAACAAATGATCACCTCTTCTTCCTGTTTTCTTTCTGCCTCATCACCACAGTAGATGACATTTGTGTTCCTACAGTGGTGCACAGGTGGCTGGTCCAGAGTTTACTGCTTCTTACAGTCCATTGACTACTGGAGAGTTGAGTTGAAGTGGGTGAATATTGGTGATTTACTTTGACCTTTTGCTTTAATGCCTTTGGAAAAAAACAACTACGACTGGTAGGGTGGAAAGCAACATTCTCCTGCTCAAATAACCTCAGAAAAGACAGAAAAAATACTTTGCTCTACTTCTACTCAACATGAGGATGAAACATGAAATGTGAAAAGATAGGTGGCCTTACTTTTGATGTATTTGAATAGGATAAATTTAAACTGCTAAAAAAAAAACGCCCAAAACAAGAAGCAGGAATGAATGTGTATCATAATTTAGCTCTGAAGTAGCTAACAATAAACTGCACCGAATTTGGTGAATGCATAAGAATTTTTAAAAAATATCTTTTCAGTGTAAAAAGATGAAGAAAATGTGTGTGGGTGTGTGTGTGCGCGTGTGTGGGCGTGTGCGTGTGTGTTTTTGGCAAAGATGCTTAAAGATAGAATTAATAACAAAAAGGTAAACACAAAAGGGGGCACCAGAGTAGCATAGTTGGTAATACTGTTGCAAGAAGATCCTGACTTCAAATCCTGGCCTGGGATCTTTTTGCATTGAGTTCCATGTTCTTCCTTTGCAGAAGTGGGTTCTCTCAAGGTAGTGTAGCTTCCTCCAGCGGTTAAAAAACATGACTGTTATAAATGTCAAATTTATTTATATAGCACATTTATAAACAACAATGTTGACCGAAGAGCTTCACAAAAGGTAAAAGCAACAACGTTAAAAACAAACAAAAAATAGAATAAAAAGACTTAACTACAGGTCAATTGAATACTAAACCATGACCTGAGGTATGGTCTTTTGTGTCTCTAAGATGCCCTGTGATGGACTGACTCATGACTGCTGGCGATGGACACCAGACCCCCAGCGCAAAGCTGACAGGAGAAGCAGGTATAAACAATGCATGTATGGAAAGTATACAGAATATTGGAAACAAAATCAAACTTTAAAGCATAATGTTATGGATTTGATAAACCTATTTCACAGTTTCTAAACCAAGTTTAGCTTATGGGATGATAAAAATGAAAAAAGATTTACCACAGTCATGTTAGAACAGAGGCCATCTCCAAACTGTCTCTCAAAGTCAGAAGTTTAACATTCTCAGAAAGGGCCATCCTGACCCCTGAAAGAGCGCCAGGCCATAATCCCGCTTATACTCATCTGACACAATGCAGTCAGACGAGTGGCATTCTCCCGGAAACTGACACACCCAGACTCCTCCATTATATTGCTACACAAAGACATGAGTTGTCATTCTAGAGATTTCATCTCCACTGCTGTATGTACTAGCAGTGTCCTTTACATGTCATCTGACGCTTTGTGTTGCACTTGGTGAAGTCGGTCGGCCATGGAACCCCGTCCTTCAAGCTGTCTGCACAGTGTTCAACCTAATCTAGAAAATGTCTTCAACTATTGACTGTCTTCTGACTCCACTCCAGGATTTTTCATGGCCCACCACTTCATGGCTGAGTTGCTGTCATACCAAGGCCCTTCCACTAATACCACTAGCAGCTGACTGTGGAATATTTAGCAATGAGGAAATTTCCCAGATGGCATCCTATCACACTACCTCACTGGAATTCACAGAACTCCTAAGTGCAACCCCATTCTATCTAAATATATTCATAGAGGCACTCCTCAGGGCTATGCACTGGATCTTACAAACCTGAAAGTATTTAGAACACCTCAATTCAATTAATCATGCTGAAAACAAACCAAAAGCAAAAATTAAAAACTAGTACTTTATATTTACACATCACACTTGGTGCAGCAAGATGAATGCAATTATGAACAAAGAAGAGGGAATCAGGAGCAGCCAGTGAACTTTAAACCTGTGGAGTCATTGTTTAAATAAATCAAAACAAAAGCATTTTCAATTAAAACCAGCAAACCAAGTTTGACAAAACTCTTTCACCAGTATTAGATAAGATGCTTTTCTTTTTTCATGGCTTTAAACAAAAATACTAAACAAACATCAGCATCTGAAGTAAAACACAACAAACACATGCAGCAATGTGATCTGATCAGGAGAAACAGTGCATGTTACTGTGAGCACAGCATTCCCACTGCAAAGCATTGTGGAGGCTGAATCATGCTAGGCGAAGAATCTTTTCTTTTCTTTTTTTAGGGGGGTGGGAAAGGTCAAGGGTCAAGGAAGCTGGTCACTGTTTGACTCTGCAAAAGACTTGAGACTTGGACAGAGGTTCACCGTCCATCAGTACAACCTTGCAATTGGAGAATGTAGATCAGATCATATTCATCTGTTGGAGTGGACCAGTCAAAGCCTATACCTAAATCCAACTGAGAATCTGAAATCTGGTCCATAATTTTAGCCTTCAGGTGTCTGAATTAATGAGAACTCAGATGGCAAAATGTACAGTACAGGATAATTATTAATACAATACTAACTGCATAAAAAACTTCAAAGTGTTAAAAAGGTGGTATTGGTTATTTTGCAGGCACATAGTGCTTTTTTTATAGCACAATCAAGAAGCTATGCTTCCTTCAGTTATTATAAAAATTCTGTAAATATCAAACATGAATTAAAAGAAGTTTGACTTTGCAATTTGATGCCTTGAAATTGGGTCTCTGTGTCTTTAAGAAGCTCCTGGTCTTTCTGACACACCTCATCACAACAGTGTTCCTCCATTAAGCTGTTTACAAACATTTCTATTTCATTCAGGACTTTAGATTAAAAACTTAGAATAAACTTTACTTAAATCACACAAAATAAAATCATTCACAGAGTTTCTCATAGATTAAATGCACTTCTTCTGTGTTCCAGAAAATGCATTGACATACTATTGTTTGTCTCACAGGTAAATTCTTGTGTTTTGTGTTATAATTCTGAGTTTGCCTCCAGCCTCAGGGTTTGCAAATAAAGGAGGGAAAGTAAAGTAATGCATTTGGGTGCCTCTCCACCCATCACCTCTCAAACACAACCTTTGGCAAGATGTGTAAGTTATTTATGTGAGCTTAATTTCAAAGTAAGTTATCCTATATGTTACATCCTAAGAGCTGCTCTGCTTCAATCATATATAATTCAGCCTGAAGCGGACAGGAGCGCAGAGAGCAAAAGTTGAAAGACATCACCACTCTGTGACAGGGACTGTGGGAAGTAATCATAAATTTGTCAAACATGATATCAGTGCTCAAATCTGTTAGTATCAGCCCACATAAATCATAATTTTATCCTCAACATCAGTCATGAGCTTTATATTTCTCATTTTCTAATTAGAACTAACAACCTTTAACCTGAGCTCATACCCCCATGTACATACCGGCCAACTTTTAATCCCTCCATTGTATCCTAAATCCTGAGTGACTTAATTTCCTAATTGTTCAGATTGAAGGGGATTATGGTGTCTCAGAGGCCAGCGGGCAATCAGGGGGTTTAGCATGGGGTGAGAGATGGGGTAGAGGTCAGAGTGTTCAAACCTGCAAGAGCAGAGGAGGTGGACATACTGTGATCAGTGAACATCACATTCTGAGCTCAGAAACAGCTGTACAGGTTGTAACTGCATGCCTTTAGGTTAAAGGGACATTTCAACAGTGATTTGGGTTCATCTTAAGGATGCACCTGGAAATCACTTCCAGCTGTGGCACAATAGGAAAGTCAAAAGAAATCAGTCAAAAATATCATTTCCAGATGCTTGAAGGTGTTGTGTTCATCTGTTCATCAAGTATAAGTAAAAAAATGAAGAAAAAAAATCTACAAGGTGTTCAAACACTGCTTTTATTATTCATGCACCAATGCAATAAAGTCTTTTTTTTAATCAGTATTTCTTTTATATTTTGTGGCCTAAAATAAATCTTACAGTAGTTTATTCCTTTTCATCTTTAGAAAATGATGCCTGGATAAAACATTTACAAAAAATTAATGCACATTGTAAAAAACAAAAATGTCTCTAAATTACAGTTACCTACCGGCTGCTGTGGTTTCTAGAGTTTCCTGTATAAATAAGGTAAAATCAGCTGGTACCATAAATTAGAGATGGGTTTTTTTATTATTATTATTATTTTTTTTTTTTTACTGTGCAATCTTAACACGATTGTTCCTGCACAAATGTTTTTAATTGAGATGCTTTAATCCTGCTTCTCTCATAAAAAGCAAATATTGTTTAATTTTTATGAAATCCTTAAGGGTTTTTTTTAAGTTGAAATCAAACTATTTTGAGTTTAGTTGTCTCTTAAAAAAATAAAAAGACTTGCTAAAGTTAATGCAAAGATTAGTGCATTGATAATATTCATTGGAGGTGTAGTTTTTGTTAGAAGCTGGATATATGCTTAATTTTGATCAAATTAAAAAAAAACTCCTTCATGAAACTTCTTCATAAAATTCCTGTTCGCTACAAGTTCAGAGAAAAAAAAAAACATTTAATTCTCTGCGGAAACTATGTACATCAGAAATGAAGCCTGAAAGGCTGCGGTGTGACACATTGTGACTTTCTGTGCCATTTCAGTCTTTGTTGCCTCCATAACATTAAGTGACGCACATCAGCATTTGTTTTCAGGCAACTGATAATTTGGAAAAATTTTGACAGTGGTTTTAATTGAATTTTAAAGAGGATTTGTTGGAACAGAATAGGTGAAATAAAACAATTATTATTCACGTGGATTTTAAAATGTTAAATTTAACACGTAGCCACCATGACTAATTATTGTTGAAAACATCTCATGCCTTTGAGCAGGTAGTTAATATTCAAATGGGATTTACTTTCATTTGCTTGTTACTCCTTATGAAAAATGTGATTTATGTTGTTTGAAACAGTGACAACATCCTCCTCCAATCAGTTTCTGGTTTCTTTAATGAGGTTTGTCATTGGCGTTACAACTCAGTTAGTTAGTTAGTTAGTTAGTTAGTTAGTTAGTTAGTTAGTTAGTTAGTTAGTTAGTTAGTTAGTTAGTTAGTTAGTTGGTTAGTTGGTTAGTTAGTTGGTTTGTTTGTTTGTTTGTTTGTTTGTTTGTTTGTTTGTTTGTTTGTTTTTTGTTTTTTGTTTTTTGTTTTTTGTTTTTTGTGTGTGCCGCCAGTGCTGTCTCCGTTACTGCTCCTGTCCCCGCACTGAATCAAAGGTGTAGGAAAAGTTTCCAGCCACAAGATGTCACTGCAGAGCTGTGAAACATCCTCTGCTGCCCTGACAACCTCTTTATTTGTGCTTCTCTCCTTATCGTCTTATTTCATACCAAAGTGCTAATGTTTAGAATAAAATGCTAAAAAACATTAAAAAAGAGCTTGAAAATACTTTTTATAATTAATTCAGTCTATTATGTAATGTTCGCAAATGCTCTATTTTGTCTTTCCCTTTAAGTTTGAACCTTTTAGCTGTTTATAACTTTTAATGTTAATAAAGATAATTGAATTAAACTGGAAGTACCTTTATTATACCACAAACAGCTTTTATTACTGTCTTTGTGTGGACATTAGCCTGTTTTAGGATCATTATTCTGCAATAGTATGAAGCTGAATGTGTACTGACTTTATTCATCTTTTTGCTGCTGAAATGTTGATGTGCTGCATGTGAGCATTTATTAAAAAGCTCAAAATGTACATTTGAAACCAGATATTTACATACATACACTGAATAAAAAGACGCATACACGTTTTGTTCTCTCTGCCTGAAGTTAAACTTTTCTTGTTTTAGCTTAGCTGTAATTACCAATTTTTTTCTATTTGTTAAATACCAGGAATCTGGAGAGAATTTTCTAATGATATTTCTGGAACTTTCTTTGAATTCAAAAGTTTACATACATTTGGTCAGTATCAGGGATAACTATCTTTTAAACTGTATGATTGAATTACACCATTAAGAAAAATAATTCAGTTTACTTGTTTTTCTTGTAAATACCTTCTTAAAGCTGTTTGAAATTCATTTCATGCATCTGCTTAGATGACTGGTTTCTAAAATAATATTGTAAGAGTATTATGATCAATGACAGAGAACAGATACAGAACTACTCTTGACTGTCTTGAAAGGAAACATTGTGAGACTACATCCTTTTACTTTAACCTTGTTCTTTAATGCTCTCTGTGTCCTGCAGTACCAATATATGTTTTTTGTTTGTCCTACAATAGCGGTGGCTCTTTAAGTAACTTCGACGTGCAGGTGTGCGCCTACACGTCGCACAGATAGGCGGGTTTGGAAGTGACCATGCAGGTTTCACAGTGGGTGTTTTGTATGCGACCTGTAAACATATCAGTGGGTGTGGTGAACAAAGCTGAACCAGGTGTGTTGAAATGTTGACTCTATCAAATTTGGTCCAGGGGTTTTGCGGTTTGTTAACAACCCATAGACACATGACCTATTTTACAACAAAGTGTCTGTAGTGTTTTAGTTTTAGCTTTCAGAATGTGTTTCATCCATGTTTTATTTTAATCTAAAAAAAAAATTGTTTTAAATTTTTGATGTCTTAAGGTGCACAGATGAAAATGATTGCAGAAAAATTAACTAAATAGTGCATTAGTGTTGAATGAGCTCAATGCTTAGCTGATGCAGAAAAAAAAATCCCTTCTTATGCATGAACACTGACTCAGCAGATTTGAAAATATACCATTTCTTTTATTCATACTTTCCAATATTACTTCATGAACTACCAGCAGGAATGCAATTTATTTTGCCGAAGAGACCATATGAGAGCAGTAACTCGTTGCAGGCAACAGAACTATGAAATTATCAAATAAAAAAAGGGATTGAACTTCTCTCTCTTGCATAAAAGTCTTAGAATCCGAAGCTTTGCACAGTTCAGTGGCACAACATATATTTCACCTGTTTTGTTTACAAATTTGGAAAATTTGGGAACAATAACTATTCAAAACCATTTCGAATCATCATTTCTACATATTCAGAAATTGCAATGCAAAAATAGAAGCACACAACAATCTGCTAAATCATTTGTGAATTAAGAAAAGTAGCTCCTCTGAGTTGAAAAGCAAATCATCTCAAAACACTTTAATAACCAAAAACAATTTGACCCAAACTGATAGGGAATGAAACAGAAACAAGAAGAGATGTTCCTAAGACTGTGGTCATCTTCAGACGTAACCGGACTTCATCTGCATCTTTATTGGTCTCCTGATTGCCTGTAAAAACATACATTTGTCAAATAAAACACAATATCTACTTATTGTTTCAATTTTCAGCAAACCTTCTTTCCTTTTACTTCTAATTGTATTGTCATTATCAACCTTTTAACTGCAGAACAATCTAACATTGTAATATTTTTTCTGCATCTTTTGCCATAAATCCTTAAAATGAAAACCACAGAAAAGGGAATCAGAACAAAGAATAAGAATAGCACAAGTCAGCTTTTCAGAAAATCTACTGTCTTTTATGTTACTGCTCTAAAGCAATTCAATAGAATAGAATATATAAATTAATTATATGTGTTGTAGATAACATGCTACATTGATAAAATGTGATTTAATATTTCTAACAGTTCATGTCTTCAGAAAATTGTGATACAATCCAAAAAAGTAAATCTTACCTTTCAGAATGTTTGCATTTGTAATCCTGTACACAAAAAGGAGTTCCTGATCCTAAATTTTATGATTTAAGAAGCACATCATGTGCCTTAGAAAAAGCTTTCTTCTTCCTAAAATCAGTGAGCTCAGGAGAGAATAAACCTCTGCTGTCTGTTCAACATCATGTGGAGTGAATCATTTTTGGCAAGTGAGGAGTGGTTTGGGGTTTCATGCTGCTTTTTAAAGAGTGTTGGATGGATCAGCCAGAAAGACAGCACCACCTACAGAAACTAAGGAGGAAAAAGAAGTAAACTCTAATAACAGATCATCTAAGAAATAAAAAGGCAAAAGCTTCACTAATAAAACAGATCAAATATATGCCTGTGTTTGATTATTAAGATACAGCAAAATCCTCAGCAATTAATGTTCAGATCATGATACCGCATTGTTTGCATTTTAAGATTTGAAGGATATGAAATCATCTATGAATTCAAACTACTTCTCAAACTACTGAGAGTGATGATGTTGTGGTTTGTGTTAACTGTAGCTGCTAAAATAAACCACTCCATCATTTTCATTTCACTGTTTGTAATCCAGCATTATATTTTTAGACTCAGACACAGGTCTGGAAATGTTTTATGATGAATCACGGGCTTGTGTCGCCTTAAGTTCAGATCATGATGAGAGATGTGGAAAAAGAAGCCTGCAAAGCACAGAAACTGAGTTCACAGAATAAAAACCATTATTCAAGCTGAGAGTCACTTAATGCCTGTCTATGACTATTCATGCTTCCAGAACAGTGGGACTTTACATCAGTTATCTTACTGATGCACCACTGGGAATGCAAGGACAGAGCTACACAATTACAACTATGTTCTTCTGCACCACATAAAATATTTTTTGTCAGACAAATTATACATTCTTTGTTAAATTAGCATCAATTTAAAGACTTTATCCAGATTATGATTGATGGGATGTAGTATGTTCAGCCACATTCTCTTTCCCACCACTTGTATTTCATGGTACTGCTGCCCAAAGTTCTTCATGGAAGGGACTTACTGATTGATCCACTAGGCATACATTAGCAATATCCTCCCTTCACTCACACCTGCGACCCGTTAGCTCATCAGTCTAGGTCCTTTCTTTCAGCATTCAACCTCCCAGTATTTAAGCACCACATTTTCAGCCACTCCTTGTTGGATCCTCTTGTCTACTCCAGTCATAATCTCCTTGTGTTATCCTTGTGTCTCCCTATTGGTTTCCCTACTTAGATTTTTATTTATTTCTGCCCTGGTTAGCTGTTAACTTTGTAAGTCTGCTTTTCATTAAACCTTCGCATTCATTTGCTGCCTCCATATCTCAGCATTTGAGTCCAACTTCAGATATAAGGTTCTTTCATCTTGACACCATATTTTTTGTTTCTCCTGCAACAAATCACCAGCACAGCATCATGAACAAAATCAAACTAGGCAACCAGTGGTTTGCCAAGTGAATGTAACTGTGTCATTCAGATCTAACTTATAGAAATCTACTGTACTTGATAATTTTGATCCCTTTATATATTATGGACCAACCAAATGTGATACTTTAACTGTAAACAAATCTGCGGCTTCAGTTTTTCCTCTGTCATGCAATGCATGTGAGGCTCTGCAGCCGCATCCTCGCTATTCAAATCCAGACTAACCCTCTGCCCTCTGAGGTCTGTTGGACTTTATGTAAACGTACCTTCCATATCTCTGTGCCGACTGTGTGGGTCGTACACATTTGAATAACAAGTCAGCTCGCGCAAGAAAAAAAAGCTGGGTGTGTGCAAGCTTTTCAGGGTCGATTTGCATACTTGCGTGACGTCCTTGTTCTCGGTGATGTAGCTCCATTCCACAGAGGGGCGGAGAGCGAGTCTCTGAAGAGGCGACCTCTCTGTTTGCACAACCAGAGTGGCTGCAGTAGATGTAAACGGACCAGTTCTGAGATTTCTTTGGAGGACAAAGGTCACTGTAGCTATGCAAGGGTGTAGAATAAGTTGTACGGGTGTAGTATGGATCACAGTGGCGGTTTTCCTCTTGTTCTACTGGATGAATTTCAGCATTGTCATTCTTCATGAAAATATGTTTGCACATGTTCCCTGCAGAGGCAGTTATTGCTCAGACGTTTAATCTCTGCAGGGATTAGGACATGTTTTTCCAGTTGTTCTCTTGAAAAATGATTTTCTTGGTCTGTGACAATCCAACCCTGCAAAACCAGGAGACATTGTCTGGAAAGAAACTTATCATCACCGCTCTATGTTCTCTACCTCATGGTGTTCAGTATTTAAGGTTCTATGTTCGAGCATCTCCTGAAAAGGCATAACAAAAAATTTATTTTAAAATGAATCTTAAATAAACCTAAAGCGGCACATTTTATGCTTTCCAGTTATTGCAGACATTTGTCCAAATCCTCATTGCTTTATGAGGCTACCTGAGAGCCTTAAAATGCATGATATAAAAATATCTTTTTATTCTGCTGCTGTAAGACAGTGAAGGAACCAGGGTTATGAATAAATAATTTGGTGTAATTGTGGTGAAAAATGGTCTGACCTGTATTTGGCTCAGTCTTCACTGTAGAGCCACCTATAAAGTCATGAAGGAGAACCGAAGGTTGATTATCTCAATTTGTTTATGAAGATTTTCTCTTGACTGTCATAAGGACAATTGGATATGTTAACACAAATCACCTTCTGATCTTGATTTTATGTATTTCTGAAAAAATAATTATATTTTATCTGAGGTACACAAGAAAACTGCACTTTATATGCACTTATTAAACAAATGTTAGGACACCCTATGCATTAACAGTGGCCCTTTTGTGGAAGCTAATCCAACCAGACACTTCTTGTGGCCATCTAGCAGTGTCTGCTCAACATATAACTCTTTCAATGGTTCTCCTGTCAGGTTTCTTTAATGTACAATCAGTCCAAAGTCACCCCAGAGCAGCTTTGGGCTATCACTCTGCCAACGTCTTTCTCTGACAATCTTTTGTCTGTACACGGAAGTCAAACTTTTTTAGTTGCAACAGCAGTCTTCTACAGGTCCTGTGATGACAACTGAGGGTTTCTGTAGCTTCTTTTAGCATCTTACGTTCTGTTGTTGAGGTGAACTTGATTGGATCGTCAAATATGTGCATGTTTTTGCAGTTGTTTTGAATGTCTTCCACTTGCAGACTGTTTTATTTACAGTAGAATGATTGACTTCAAAATCTTTTGAGACCTACCACTTACCAGACTCTTAAGCTACTACAATCTTCTTTCTGGTGGCATCTTTACGTCTTACCATTGTGGTCACTCTCACTCTAGCACTAAGGAGCACACCAAACTAAATTAAGTTTAAACACAATACATTTCATGACCCTGAAACTCATAAACCAGAGACCCTCCTCCTGATGACTACACCCTGAGATTTTGTCTATGAACACCACAACCAGAATCAATGATAAAGAAACCTTGGTGGAGTTCAGCCTGGAAACAAACTCAACATTGTGCCAAAAAATTGGGCATAGCTCCAGTTTTGACCAAACCTGGACCCTCGGCTATTGAGAAATGATTGATTGCTGGCGGTTTGGACTTTGCTGAAATTTTATAAGAGAACATTATGTTAGAAATGTTATCATGTTGCCTTGATATCTCTCCTACATATTTCCTTGAACCACCTGTGGCGACCATTCAGGGATTCCTAAATGTTTGATCCCAAAGAGCTGATTGTTACCACAAAGCTCCTCCTCAGAGCTCCACTGCCCTCCTCCAGCCCACTCGGCCTCTCCAGAGTAGCAGCAGCAGCATTTAGAAAACACCTGATTGAATTGCGCGTCTGCTGAGTTCATCCGACAAACTACTTCTCACTCATTAGAACATTCTTAAAGGCTTAATGCAGAAACATTGTTGTGATGACATCCTGAAGGTGGATGTCTGAAAAATTACGAGCTTCAAAGACAGAAGCCCAATTTCAAGAAGTCAAATTACAAAGTCAAATTTCTTTAAGTTATTTTTGGATATGTAAAGTGCTATTGTAACAACTGAAGGTAATATAGTTACTTGATTGTGCTATAAAATTGCACTACATGCCAGAAAAGTACATAATATCACCCCATCAAACTGGAATTTATTTTTTACAGTCACTAACATGCGGCTGTGGCGTGCAATGCTCCAGCTCAATAAAACTTACCGGATATTGTGTGTGCTTTAAGGGCCATGACATCCTTGCCAGGATTAAAATGTCTTAAACATTCCTGTCACTGCATCTTTAATTGCTCAAAATTTGAAAGTGTGTCCAACACCAACTGAATTGTTTCTTTCACTTTCTCCGCTGTCATTGCCAAACTACAACCCTACATAGGTAGAATACATCTCTAAAAGAGAAAGTCGAAGTCATTGTTCACAACTCCTCCTCCTGTTTGCTGATCGACCCAGTTAAAATTCTACCGGAGAAATCCACTTCTATAGGAGAAATACCAGATGGAGCACTGAGGGGAGATGACAACTGAGCAGAATTTCATAGGAAAGCAATGGCCAGTAATCACATAGCCTAAATTAACTCTACAATTAAGGTAAAAAAAAAAAAACAATGGTCAAAAATCTTCTTTAGATCTATAAAGCATCAGCGGACTGGAAAACCTAACTACCAAACCCACAGATCTGATTCACCGTCTAAACAAAAGCCATTCTTCTCTTCCTGAATTTGAGGTTTGACATTGATCCTTTCCAACATCCTAGATTAAACTTTATACACCATTCTTCTTTTCCAGAAAATGACTTCAGTTCTTCAATCCCAAACCACTCCTATTGATTTTAATCAGCTGAAATGATAAAACTTGTTTTATCTTTCAGCGAGTCTGCTTGTGTACATATTTCAAATTTAGATTAGCATTGATATCAATTATTATATTTGGCCACTACCCATAAAAGCAAATTCAGTGCCCTGCCACTGCCTTCAAAACAAAAGCTAATCACATGCTTTCTGCATGTTTACTTCCAGGCTTAATAACTTAATCCTCTCACTTCGGAGACAAAAACACAAGATATTGATGAGTTCATGAATAGGAATATGAGAAAAAAGGCTGAAAGACACTTTTGCAATTGTCATCATAAATATGTGGTTCAAAAGCAAGCTTAGACTAAAGCAAACAGGTTAGCCCTTCTGCTGCTGCATGACTCATACACTATATGGATGATAGTTGCAAGTCAAACGATTTTGACTCAACATAGGTGCCAAACAGAGGTGACCATGGAAACTCCTCCATCCAATGGGAAAGCAGGATATGGGTGTGGCTCTCTGTCTGAGCAAAAGCTTTTCTTCTTTAGTCGGATGAATGAGTAACTTTCTGTGCTCTAATTCTTCAGCAAGCAAAGACAGATAAAGACAGAAAGATAAAGCTGTCATACTTCTAACATACTCAAGTTCACTTCTTCAGTATGCAATTAAATTAACAGGAATTACATTTTCTTTGGCATTGAGTGTATTTGTCTTCATTAAGCATATTTTATTGCAGGTTTTTTTTCTGCTGTCAAAGTCTCAGAATCATGGTTACTGTTCTGAAAAGGAGGTAGTTCTTGACTAACCTTCTTTATAAGTCATGACCAGAAAAAAAAAACAGATCTGACAGGGTGTGGAAGAGGGAAAACAAGTGGATCATGAGATTCATATGGTTACTAATGGTTTCCATGGACCAAATACAAATACAGAGGTACGCAGAGGCCTGCGGGTTTGATGCTGTCCCGTAGAAGTCAAAGGTTGTATTTCAGTGCTGATATCGCCACTGGGTGTGAGTGTCTTTCCTGGTGTGAGCTAATTTAACCTTATTTACACTGATTGTTGTAATGATTTAGAAAGAATCATTTTTTTGAGTCCAGCTGATTGTAATTTAAACTCTGCATAAGTCCTGCGACTCTATGAACACCTGAGAAGTCTTAAGCAAGAAGTTTAAGACTTTTAAAGCAAGATTAGGTCATAAAAAAGTCTTCTAAGGTTTCAACATCTCACAGAGCGCTGTTCAATTTATCCAAAAACTGAAAGAGTGTGACACAACTGCACAAATACCAAGACATGGCCGTCCACCTGACCTAAGGAGACCTATCAAGGAAAGTGTTATTAGGAGAAAAAGCAAACACCCAATGTATTTAAAGGAGAGCTCCATGGAACAAGTACAAGAAGAAAGGGATTGTTGAAAGAAAGCCATAAAAAATTATGTTTTCATTTCACCACATGCCATGTAGGGACACAGCAAACATGTGGAGTAAGAGTGCCCAAGTCCAGTCCTAAAGAGTTACTATCCTGCAACTTTTGCATCACTGCTCTAACACATGTGAATCAAATTCCCTCATCAACACTCACTCATTCAGCTCGGCAGAGGCCTGGTAACAAGCTGTTCATTTGATTCCAGTGTGCTTGCACAGCGATTCCTGTAGATGTTGCAGGATGGTAACTCTACAGGACTGGAGTTGGGTACCACTGATGTAGAGGAAGGTGAGGTGGTTAGATAAAACTGAAACTCTAAGAATCCAGTCAGAGCAAAACTGGATTCTTAAACCCAGGTTCACTCGTATTTATGTGGCCCAGTCAAAGTCCAACTGAGGGAAGACTTGCTGTTCATAGACATGCTACATTCAACTTGGCTGAGCTTGGGTTGATATAAAAGAGGAATGGACAAAGACTCCAAACTCTATGTGAAGCTGGTACACTTTGTAGCTATAATTACATCATTCGATCCACTTCACAATCATGCTTTGCCTAGACAGACCACATAGAAGTCCCAAAGAATTAATTCAATTTTAGTTCAGTGTATTTTTATGTAAAAGATATACATTCAAAGGTAAAAAAGTGAGGGACAACACAGTGTGCCAGAGCCTCATCAAATGTAAGTTCATATTTGATTGGGAGAATACCAGCAGTCTATGTCATCATCAACTGATACTACTAACATCAGTAACATACTATATATGGAATAAATAAAAATTTAAATTAGCCAAATCAACCCCAACAATCAGATGCAACTCCTCCTACCTTGTCCTGCACAAAAGAAAGAGCAATTGCTGTAGGGATGAAAGAGTGCTTCTACCTGTTCTTTTCATACAGAGAAGAGACGTCTGAGCTAGAGGAAGAAACCAGAACTCAGTGTGTAAAAGGTGAGAATTGTCAGCAATAATGACACTAGTTTTCCTGATGATCTGTCTGTTGAAGAGTTGTGTAAGCGTGCACTGTTCAACTCCTAAGACCTTAGTGCATACATTTACAGTACCTATGATAAGTTTGTTGTTGTAAAGTGACAAAATAAATGGGGGAAAAAATCAAGAGTATGGTATAGTTTTCTAATGTATTGCATATACCTATAGTTTCTGTGTAGCAGCTTTTCAAGAACACTTCTGGTCGTGTTCTCACTAAAACCAGGAAGACAGAGCACATTACGCCCGTTTTAAAGTCCTTTCACTGGTTCCCTGGCTAAGAGAATATACTTAAATACTTTTATTATTTCATAAACCACTGAACGGTTTAGCACCAAAATACATTAAAGATATTGATGTGTTTTAAAGATATTGTTGTATCAACCTTAAACATGAGCGGTTTGGTTCTGGCTCTGCATCCCCAGAACCAGAACCAAACATGGAGAAGCAGCATTCAGCTTCTGTGCACCACAAATCTGGAACAACCGTAGAGAAACCTGCAAAACAGCTGAATTTTGCAGGTTTCCTTTTATGAGTTCCTTTAAAATAGGTTTGAACCCTACCTCTTTAAAGTTGCTTTTGAGTAGCAAGAACCGGAACATTGATCATCATATTTGATGTGTATTTGCTTGAGGATTTTAAAAATGACATCTGTCAAAATGCAATGCTTATTTCTTGTTTCATAATTGTTTCATAATGTTTTTGTGATGTCAAGCACTTTGAACTGCCTTCTTGCTGAAATGTGCTATATAAATAAACTTGACTTAACATGTACGTATGCAACAGTTTTTATTTGGAAATGCCGCACCCATGAGTGCCTGGAAAAACATAAAATGAATTTTCCCATGGGGTTCTGCATAAACAGGTTGTGAATCCAATCAGTTCTAGATTGTACCCTACTGGTTTAAACCTGTAATGCACCAAAACTGCTACAGAACAGTGTGAAGTGGAACCCTAATGCAGAGAGGAGGCTGCTTATCTTTCAAATAAATCTGTTGAAAAATTTAAAGCTTTACTGAATAACATAAAAAAAAAAATACAAAAACCAAACCAAACCAAAATCCAGGGAAACTTGTGGGAGGACCAGAAGGCGTAGAAGACGTGCCTTCTGGTCAGATCCTGATTTTTGTCAGGATCTGACCAAATCGTTTGATTTGGTCAGATCCCGACAAAAATCAGGATTTGGGAAGATAGACGAAGCCAAATACAGGGCAATCTTGGAACAAAAACCTGTGGGAATATGCAAAAACTTGAGACTGAGGCGGAGGTTCACCTTCCAGCAGGACAACAACCCTAAACATAAAGCCAGGGCTACAATGGAGTGGTTTAAAACAAAACATGTTAATGTATTAGAATGACCAAGTCCAAGACCAGACCTAAACTCAATCACGAATCTCTGGCCATATCTGAAAACTGCTGTTCACAAACGCTCTCCATCGAAACTGACTGAGCTTGGGCTGTTTAGCAAAGAAGAATAGTACAAAATTTCAGTCACTAAATGTGCAAAGCCGGAATAGACATACCCTAAAGATTTGCAGCTGCAATTTCACCAAAAGGTGGTTCTACAAAACCTTGACTCAGGGAGGTGGAATATTTTTGCACACCACACTTTTAGTTTTTTATTTGTAAAAAAAAAAATGTTTTGAATCATGTATATATTTCTTCCTTCTTCACAATTTTATATCACGTTGTGTTTGGCCTTTCACATTAAATTCCAATTAAATATATTTATGTTTGTGGTTGTAATGTGACAAGATATGGAATAGTTCAATGGGTATGAATACTTTTGTAAGCCACAGCACTACGTATCACACGTAATTCTGTTTTTAGGAGCATTGTAAAATGTTGGTAACCTCTTAAGCTTAATTTATAAATTGTGCTTTTGTGCTTGTTTTTAAAGTCACAATAAAGACTGGACTCTGCATTGAAACAGTTTATTGTAACAATGATTCTTGAGAAGAGGGACAAAACTATGGATAAAGCACAAAATTTGAGTAAAATATACACAAAATATAATTTTTACAAATATCTGACTAAACTAACCTGGGCCATGTGAGCACAACGATGTATGTTTTCCTGCTGAATAGTTTTTATTTTAAACATTGTAGTAGGTGGATGGTGTCTTTAAAAACCCTTGTCCTGGAGCAGAACTCAATACATTATAATAATTTAAAACAATTAAAGGAATACTAAGTTAATATATTATGACAATTAAATACTGTATAAGTATCCAAATAAATAATTATAAAAGTATCAATAAATTGAATTAAAAATTATTTTGATATATTTTCCAACTCAATTGAAATTTCTCCCAAGTTTTTGTCAACAGTCAGACATAAAAAGAATGTAAAATAAATCCGCCATTATTGGGGGCATCAGAACCTCTGATCTCTCTTCCTTTCTCTTCCTTTGCTAAGAGGGCTAAGCAGCTCTAGTTAGCATGTTATTCCTTAATTTTTTCTTCTGTTTTATTCCTAAGTTGTTCGTCACAACCATGATGTGTCAACACCATAACTGACAATTTACAAAACTTTGATGAAATTTTGTGAAATAAATGCTTAATTTTAGTGGACTGTAAAGATTTCATGGACCTGATGAGCTACAATATGGCCTCCTTCAGAGTAACATCATATAAATTGAGGCAGTTTGGCATTTCGTCAACTCCATCAGCGTTTTTAACTGGCAGTGTGACTCTTTCAGTGATAATGTTGACAGATCTCATTTAAGTGTGCAATTAATTCATTTTAATGTATTTTACATAAATGGCATTAGTTCACATGTATCAAGTATTTCATTTTACTCACCAGTCTGTCACCACCTTCAATTCTGTGTCAACTCTGTCAGATGGACTTTATGTTGGTTTTTGTTTTAAATAATATTTCTTTTGTTTCTTGAGAAGCATTTGTCTGTAAAACCGAGTAAAAATATAACTAATAGGGTCATTAAAAATTATTTTATATATTTTTTTGTCAGATGGTGATGACAAAGTTCTGGGTCAGGTCCATTAAAAATGTAATTTTCAAAATAAATGTTGCACCTGGGAGCCTGTACCTTAGCATCTTTACATTTCCAAAACATTATTTTTCATATTTCTATACATAAGCTTGAGGAATAATAAAAAAAAAGAAATTGGGGAAGATTTAAACCCATTTTCTACCATCTTCTCAAGAATCACTGGTAAATAAAAGGGGAGGTTATGTTTAGTAAGACTTGGACAATTATGTCACTTAAAATTTATCTTTAAAAATATTTATAATCTTTATGTTTTGTAATTTACGGTCCAAATTCTAGTCAATTCCAAGAAAATAGACCCCCCTATCTTAGGGAAAGCTAAATTGTTATTGTATTCATCCGCGGCGCAGTATATCATGCACCGAAGGCGTGGGGCGAAGAACGCCTGGCGGAGTGATTTAGTAAGGGCTACACCCAAGTCTGTGTCTGGTCGCAGCGGCTGCTCTTCGTTGCCTAGACCAGAAGAAAGCCGGGACGTGACAGAGCCGGGGGTTCAGGTTGCTGGATGCCCGTTAACCATAAAAAAAATACTGCTTCTTCTTCGTTGGAGAGACGATCGTGATTTATTTTCACTTGCCGTGCTTTATTCCCCATCCTAGAACTAATATCAATAACATGTCCTGGCAAAGCTACGTGGACAACCTGATGGCTGATGGCAGCTGCCAGGACGCGGCCATTGTGGGCTATACGGACGCTAAATACGTCTGGGCGTCGTTTAATGGCGGAGCCTTTTCCAACATTACGGTTAGTGTGCTCTCTGTATGTAGATTAGAACGCTGTAAAATACCCTGTTGATTTAAAAAAAATAACAAACAACAAAAAAAAAACCCATTTATCTGCATAGCCTGGCCTTGTTGAATGAGTGCGGTACACATGGTATGCAGTGGTCAACCACGAGATGTACACGAACTAGCGTTCATACTTGCTTTTTAATCTTTCGTCACTATTCAGTTACTCGTTTTATGTTGTAACCCGAAAGGAGTTTCAGTTTCCCGAACTGTCCTTGTACATGCCCACTGCAGTTATCGGAGATGACCCAAGTGTTCGGAAAACTGTAACTAACGGGGTTAGCAATGTTTGCTTCTCATACCGGTCATTTGTTTTGAACATTAAATAGCCGGTGTGTGTGTTAAATGTTACCCCTAAATAATTTTTAATCTTAATACTAGCTTAGCTAAAATTTATTTTACAATTAAACCCCTGTTTTTGAGAATTCAACCTGAGGAAAGCTGTCTGTCGGCATCGCTAATCAAGCTAACGGCTTAGCTCAAATGGGGGTGGTCATCCTCATTGGAAAACCGTTGGAAGCTAATGCTACTAGCTAGCAGCCGTTGGTCTTTTTTTTCCCTGTTCGGCTTCTGTGAATCTCACTACCGCCCCTTTTCTCCAAAATGGCGGATACACATTCAGTTTCTTGTCCGTTTATTTTCTATTAGAAAATGTCTGGACACTTATGTTGGATTCTGGTGTTTTGACACCAGAATCTTTGTTGAACTGATGTCGGTTTAAAATAAATTTTCCTTTTTTTTTTCAACATCATTCGATTGCAGCTGTGGGATTAAAATCCTTGTCGGTTGTCCTTCGCGTTTTTCCTCGAGCCACCATTTTGTATAAAAAATGTAATTATAATATTACGGAATTTCATGTTATATATGGATTATAACGATATTTTTACGCCTTGATGTGCATTGTGTAATGCCATAAAATGCTGAGCCATGCTACAATACATGAACGTGTTTTCCGCCTTTAGCGAAAGCTACTGGGAGTGTCCACCCCTTCGATCTAAAATGTAATTTTCTCGCCTCTGTAGATCATAATCAGAAAAATATATTAATGTTTGACACTATGGAAACCTGACATACCATGGTTTTGAGCTAAGGTTTTTTTCTACACTAGTAAAGATGAGTCTTTCGAACATTATGGTGGAGAATCGCTTATAGACGTCTTTCAATGTATAGAGCTTGCCATTATAGTGTGTACTCCTACCCTTGTATGCTTATTTTAAAACGCCGTCAAATGTATGTTATATATATTTTTTTAATCAAACTGCATATAAATCTATCTGGACTTGAAAGATTTATCTGGAAATAAAACAACCTGCACATTTAATCAGAAAATTATTCCAAGTAACTAACAATTACAGCTGCAGATGTGATGTAGCCATCAGACGGCAGAACTCAAACATTTTGAAAGTTTTTCTTGTTGTTAGTTCCGTCTTCAGGCAAATTAGATATAAATCTTTCATATGCTTTTCGGTCATTGTAAATAATTGAAAGTAGAAAAAAATGTATTCAGATATGAGATCCAGAAACTTGTTTTTGTTTTGCCTCAGTTCCCTTTTAAACATGTTACATTTCAAAGACAAGGTTTTGGCTTGAGACATGTTGACTTTGCAACACAGAAGTTCTGGTTTAATTAATTGATCAACTCTGTCTGTATAGCAAGTATTCATGGTAATCTGAACAAGACTTTTTTTCTTCTTTTTTTCTCCCCTGTCCCTCTTCAGCTTTCTAGTGCCATGACTTTGGACTTTGGGCCTGTACCTTTTTGATTTGATGTGTTTAAGTTTTTTTTTTTTTTTTTTTTTTTTTTTTTTTTTTTTTTTTTTTTTTTTTTTTTTTTTTAAAATTTTTTGTTTTTGTATTTTTTTTTTTGTTTGTTGCAATATTAAAATTTTAAAATAAATTTATA